>VDFB02205925.1:0-16478 GCA_007258455.2 Sequoia sempervirens
AGCTTAGAAATAGCAGTAATGGCGTTTTAACCAAATTTCTACAAATGCAACTGCACATATGGTATTGATAATACTGGTATTCTGATTTTACAAGCAGTCCAGATATTAGCACAAAGGGCATCTAAAGTGCACCCATATAATAGCAGAGCCTACTTTGGGAGATGGCAAACATAATGATTGGAGTCACTTGAATGTTGGACAACCACATTCTGCAAGGAATGTCCCATTAAACATCACATACAATACCATATTTGCCAGGGAGGATCCCTCCATTCTTCATGGTGATTTTACTCAATGTCTTGCTTTTGAATAGATTTCCTGGGATCAATTGGAAGGTTTAAGAATCTCTTCATCCATGACTCTCTATGCTGGAGTCTCTTTTGTAAGCTATATGTACTACCTAGCTAATGAAATGCATGGCAAAGAAAGCAAAGACACAAGTTTTGTTACATTTCCTTTTTATGGATAAACAGGAGAAGTTGCAAAGAAGAAACTCATAAGATACAACTACCAACACTCATGAGCCAGATTTCATGCACAAACTCTGGACAGCACCATAATAACATCTTCTGGCCTGATAGGAAAGCTTCATAATGGATGCTTGGAACTTGGAAACAATGGGTCATGATGAACTTCCCATAGTTGGGATACACAAATACAGTTAATGGTTTGCATCAATGAAGACTTCAGACATTCAAATTAAATGGCTGAAGACTTGAAGAAAATCAACAATTCTACAAGAACAAATATCTAATATACATCTAAGCAGAATTTTGGATTTTAATATATTTAAGGAAAATTAAGAAAAATCTAAAAGGAGCATTAAAATGATGAGTTGACTAGCACAGCCCAGAAAAAGACTTCTCTGCTTAGAGTTTTGCCAATAAGGCATTTATCTCACAGTTGGAGTATCAAGAAACAAATGGAAGTGGTAGTTCTACCTTAGTATCTGCACCCATTTGGAAGGGCAGGGTACAGATGTTGTAGTCTGTGTCGATTCTATGTTGTTGCTGTAAACGTTCTATGCGGTGGTAGCTTCACATCCAGTTTGCAAGGATTTGCAATAATCTAGTATAAGAATGCCACTGGGCAAAGCATCTTTGAGCCACTGTACAAGCCACTAGGAGTTTAGATCAATTAATTTGTAATATTGACCTTCAGCCATGGCACATTTGGAGAAAACAGGGCTGCAAGAGATTTGATGTCAATGGAACCAAACTCCACATCTTTTGAGATCTCACCCCTACCAAACTGATGTTGAATCAAATTGAAAAATCATCAAGATCATGGTTCCCAATTTCAATCTTACAATTAGCAATATGCATTAACTTCATGGAACTCATCATTTTCAGTGGATTTTGTAATGTAAAGGGATGTGATATGAGTCAAGAAAGCATCTGGGATGGAATGGGACATCTTCAGGGACTACAGAGACACATTTGCAGACCTTGAATCCACCCAAGAAGCCACTTTGGTGTGTTCACTGGTTACAAAGGTGGCAAACATGTGTTCTCTCCTCTGTCAGAAAAGAAGAATGTGTCACTGTGCAGGCACTAACTGGAATATGAAGGGTTTAAGTGTTTCAAAATCTCTTTTGACAGTCGATCTTTGATTCTTGCATATTTGGGAGGTTAGTGGAGAGTCATAGGCTTCATGATAAAGTTAGTTGATGCTTGTGAGAGCATAGAGGAGTTGGAAAAAACTCAATTGAAAAGCTTCTTAGTTCATGTTTTCCAGATTGCATTGTACAAGGCAGGGTTTAGGAGTTTCTAAGGCTGATTCCAAGTGTTAGGAGATGTTATATACTATAGACCATAGATCGCCCACTCAGCGAGTACTCGCCGAGCTGTAGAGTACTCACCAGTTTCACGCATGTGCAAGTAACTTCCTTGGAGTTTAGATGCACGAGAAGCATTTGTGGTTTTCACACATCGCCCCATTGCAAATGGGGAACCCCTAATTTTGGCTTTGCTTTTCGTTCGTTTTGTCGTTGTCTCTCTTTTCTACTGTCTGTCTTTTCGGGATTGAGCCCGTCTTTGAGCTTAAAATGTGAATTTTGGCCAAGTCCGAAAAATTAGGGTTTTGTCTTCGATTAGATGCAGTCGAATAAAGGTGAATAAATTGAAAAGTGGAAAAACTAACATTGTTTGTCGATTATTGCATCGGCCGGCTTCCCGGTAAATTCATCGGTCGAGGTACTACTATTTTTAGTAAGTGCGCAATTGAGCGGTTGTCGACCATTTTGAGATTCCGATCATCCTGCTTGCATTGAGGAGGCACATGGACTACTGGCGATTACCAAAATTTGAAGCGGCTTGATTAACTTTTACTATTTTTAGCGGTTCGGCTTAGAGCCAATTTGAGGTCGGAATCTGGGGAGTTTTTCTTTGCAGCAATGCGGATATTCCTTACCGGGTTTCAAGACCTTCCATAGCGATGTAACATCTGGTCGAGATGACCACTTTGAGTGTACTGAGGCTATTTTTAGGAGTTTGCAATAATGAGGTTTCTTTTGCATGTCGGTGATTCTGATGGGTTTCAGAGCTTGTGATGGTGTGACATCTGACGGAGATTCCCGCACCGATTAAGGAACTTGCTACTTTGGCGGTATGTCGGCGGTAAGCTTCCAGCGGAGTTGATTAGCGAGCTGATCGCCCAGTAATACCGAAAGCAAAGGAAAGCGAGTTCATTTGTCGCATGCAATCACGGGTAGGGTTTCCGGCCAGACCTAAAAATAGGCATCAAAAGTCAAAATCTTCAAAATCCGGTGTAAACCACCGCGATCAGCGTTCTTCAGGCTATCTGCTGGTGAAATTTCGAGTCAAACGAAGCACTTACTATTTATAGTAAGTCAGATTGGAAACTGGCTAAAAATAGTAAATTGAGCGCATGCGTCAGTGTCAGCCAACAGGTCACGTGGTGAGGAGCGCCTCATTAAAATTTCAAGCTAATCGGAGCTGTGGAAGTACCAGAAACGAGAGGTTACTATAAATAGCAAAACACTTCCCAAAATGTGCTATTTTTAGTAAGTCAGCTCAGAATGGCAGTGTTGACAGGATATCAAAGTCGCGAGGATCCGGTGTTTAAAATTTCATGGCAATCTGAGCTTCCGAAGTAAGAAAATCAAGAGGCTTACTATAAATAGCAGGGCATGAGAAGCTGGCGAAAACGAAGAAAAATGGCTAAGTCTGAAACTTTCATCCTCCTGCCACCCCAAAATGCGCCCAGCTCAAAGAGACATCAAAAAAAAAAAATTCTAAGGCAAACTCGTCCTCCTCCTGGGTAGAAATGCGCCCTCAAGGAAAAGCTGGAGCTCAAAATTTTTCTAAGTAAGAGGTTTATCCTCCTCCTATGGTGAAATGCGCCCAAGGGAAGCTCATGGAAGTTGAAAATTTTTCTAAGTGTTTGATATCCACTTGCCCCCCCTAAATGCGCCCATCCTCCTCCTATCTTCATATGCGCCCATGATGCAAAGGCAAGTAGATGGCGTTATAAATTCATCCTTCACCCTTGCCTAAATGCGCCCAACAACAAGCTGGTCAAGGGAAGTCAAAGGTTTTTCGTCCTCCTCTCATGTTGAAATGCGCCCAAAAGAGGGCATGTCAAGACAAAATAGGGCGAGGTCAAGCTGGTCAACAAACTTCATTCTCCTCTCTCCTTTGAATGCGCCCAAAGAAGGCATGTAAAGACAAAAGAAAAATAAGGACAGAAGTCAAAGCTTGGCGTTGGAATGTTCATCCTCCTTCATGCATGAAATGCGCCCAAGTAAGGGCATGTCAAGACAAAATAAGGAAGGAATATTCCAAAAGGTGGCGTGAAAACTTTCATCCTCTTGGACATGTGAATTGCGCCCAACTTAGCATGGAAAAGACAAATTTAAAAATCCTCTTGAACATATGAAATGCGCCAAGGTTAGAAAAGGGCCAAAGAGGTCAAGGCGTGGAAAATTTTATCCTCCTCCATGTGTTAGATGCGCCAAAGTGAGGTGAGGGTGGAGAATGTTACTTGGGCGTGGTTATTATCCTTAAGTGCCAAATGCGCCTAAAGTATGTGTAGGGTGGTGAGTGACAAATGAAGTATGCTAAGCGTATTGAATATCCTCCCCTCTAAATGTGATATGCGCCATGCAAAGAGGATAAATAAAGTGTGTTGGGCGTTGAAAATGCCAAGGTGTTAGAGATTTTTTTTGCTAAGGCGTGATTTTCTTTCCTCAGTGTGCTATACGCCTTAAGTATGAAGTGAAATATAAATTGAAGTGATGAAATATCTCTAAGGCGTTGGAGTTAGATAAAATTGCCTTGCAAGTGTGGAGCTAAATCAAGTGTGCCAGGCGTGAAATTTTTTTTTTTGTTTTAAGTAAGTTGATGAAATGATACTTCTCTCGCTGGCAGGCAAACAAAATTTTCTAAGGCAAAATTTCCAGAATGATTTAAAAAATTTCTAAGGCACAAAATATTTTCTCCCTTAGAAAAACGCCTAAGTCTGGAGAGGTGATGGAATTTTCCTGAGGCACGAGCAAATTTGCCAGTGGTGAAGTCGGTGAATGCCAGCTCCGCAGGGTCGATAAAAATTTTCCAAGTCAGAGCAAAATTCTCAGAGGGGATCGAAGAACGAGGACAAAATTGTTGAAAGAATAATTTTCTAAGGTTCAAAATTCAAGAAAATTAAATGAACCCGTTCGTTGGGCACCCATGGGTTCGATGCGTTCTGGAGAAAATTTTCTTCTGGGTATCGAAGATTATCGATGAGGAGTTGATTCTAAGGTCTTCCACAGCTTGTCGAGGATTCTGGGATTAAGATTTTAAGTGGGCACCAGGTTGATGAGTTTTCCTAAGGGAAATTTGAAAATTTTCTAAGGCAAAAATGAAGAAAATGTGTTTTCAAGGTAAGATCCTCCAGACGATGAATTTGAAAGGAACTGCCTAGGTGAATTTGCTTAAATCCTTCATGAAGACAGTTTACTCAAGCCAGAAATGAATAAAATCGAGGTTATCAGAGCTCCAGCAGGTGGAATGAAAATTTGTCTAAGGCATGAACTTGAACACAAAGTTGGCAATGAACACTTGGAGATCAAGGCATGAAAATCAGGTGAGTAAGTTGAATTTATATTATGAAATGATCTAATACCCCTCTCCTTGCTTGTTTTGCAGGAGAAACGTCGAGGCCAAGCGTTGATGATTTAAGTGATCCACGATGATATTACAACTTTCAGAGGAAGATGAAGATACGAGTTTCAATCTCGAAGGAGAAAAAAAAAAAGTTGCAAGAAAATGGCTAAGTGTTGGGACTTAGTATAACTCAAAGTGACGAAGATGAAGACCCTCAAGTGGAAGAAATCGAAGAACAACGCCAAGAACGAAGATCGAGAACAGTGTGAACGCGTCTACAAATGGAATCTTCTAGAAGGATGATGGTGGACATTATGGCGCATTTATTACCCCACTCTCCTCGTGGCGGTTTTTAGGGCAATATTATTTAGGGCTGAGGTGGCACGATTATGGCCACTCTATCGATTGTAACCCTAGCCGTCTTTTGGGACTTGGCTAGCTATATAAAGGGGGAGTCCCCCTCATTTGTAATTCATTAGAAAGTAGACAGTAGAGAGGATCAGGGTAGAATTAGAATAGAGGGACAGCTTAGAGTAGCTTAGAAGTAGATTGATAGTGTAGTTTGGAGAAGAAAGAAAGTTTTCCCTTTGAAAACTTTTGAGGAAATTGTTGTGTAACACATTTTATGATAATAGATCTTTTCATTGATGATGGAATTCGTCTTGTCATGAAATGCTAGCAAGGTTTCTTCTTCCTTTCGTATCCAAGTAGCTTAAATTCATGCATGTAGCTTACTTTGGTGTGTGGTGTTTTACTAAGATAGCTTCGCTTTATTCCATACCACTAGCGGCTTGTTGATGATAAGTTCGCCTTGTGTGGTCAACTGGACATTACCTTGAGTTTAACTTCAGTTGTGATTTATATGCTTATATGCGTCGTTGTGATGGTGTATGCATGTTAAGTCATAATTTGAACATCTTTTGCTATTTCCCTTGAAGATTGCACCGATTTTGCTGAGGCTGTCCGACGGAGGCTAGGTGAAATCCGGTTGAAGTCTATTGAAGTGAAGCTCCACATATCCTGCATTTAGAATAGAACATAAACTTCTTAGGCCCTACACCCTTTTCAATTCAGTACTTTCTGGTTAGAATAGGAAACCCGCACTTCATAGATAAATCTTTCAAGCATTTGAATCCCTTTCTCCACTGCCGAACAATTCTGTAAGTCCCCTTGAAATACCAGCAAATCACATCGAGCCAAAGCTGAGCCTATTCGCATTAAAGGAACCTTGGAGTTGAAAGCATGAACTTTCTTGCAATCTTAGCATCTTGGATACTTTGATCAAGAGAGAATAGGAAGCGTTGGCAACTTTATTCGTTAGTGCGGTGAAAAACACATCAGCAGTATAACTTAGAATTCAATAAAACCAATCAAAAGAATTAAAAATTCTAGTAACCCCTCAGCATTCAGCATGCATACCTCAATGGTCAACCTAATATATTTAGATACCTGGAAAAAACTTTGATTCTATAGTAATATAGATAGTGAATTACTAGTCCAAGTAATACATTATCCAAGAACAGTTTGATTTGCATAATACTAGAAACCCTAGTTTCAAGTGAATTAAAACAAACTTCCCACTTCTATTTTAACCACAAACATTTTCAAGCATCCATTGATGGAAAATATATTATAAAGCACTTACACTCAAAATCACAGGAATCTTTTAAGTTCAAAGCATTAAAGATTAGAAAGGCTCCACTTCTGAAACTAACTAATGCTAAATTTTAGGTAATCAATGCAAGGCTCCAATTCGAAAAAAATAAAAGCTCAATTTTGTATTAATATAGAACAATAAATTCACTTCATTAAATATCAACTTTCAAACTTTCTATTTATAGTTTATATGAATTATATTTCCTGTTAATGGATTGCAAATAACAAACATTAAACTCTAAAAAAAGCATTTACATCACCATTTCAAAATTGCATTTCTGTCATCTTAGAATCTCAAACCCTCGCATTTATGACAGTAAACTTCTTTTTCACAATACAAACTTTCAGTCAGTATATTACAACAGATTTACACTACCCAGATTTATTAGGTTCAATCTCCATTATGCTCTTGACATTGGGATTATAAATAGAGTACACCACAGCCTGCCTTGATGCCACTTCCAATTGTAATTTACCATCCCTGAAAGCATAACTAATAGCATCTGGGTCAGAAAGATCCCGATTTTGTTTACACCCTTCAATTGTCCGCCTCTTGATGTATTCTCGAATATTGTAGTCTGGAAACCTGCGAGCAGTTCGTAGCAAAGAGCGAATCAAAGATCGAACCTCTGACGTTGATGGCAGATGCCCTATCATAGTTGTCATTGCTAGACCTTGTGTTTATACAAGATCTCACTATGCCCTGGAAGTTCAAAACAAGTCCAAAAAAATCAACTTTGTGGCTTAGATCTAAAGACTAAGGATCTTATTAAAAGGTAAAATAGGTATTCATTGAGGGAATATTATAATTAATCACAAGTTGAAATTGGCAAAACTGGACCTCTCCAACTTCTACAGTAATTACACTGGGATAATTAATACGTTTGTATGAAGTTAAAGAATAAGAACATGAAAATGATAACATAAATGATTCCCCTAAAACACTTCTTATTAGTTGTTTTGCATGTCAGATTGAGAAAATATTATAATCG
The DNA here is from genome assembly GCA_007258455.2 of Sequoia sempervirens. NCBI lineage: Eukaryota > Viridiplantae > Streptophyta > Pinopsida > Cupressales > Cupressaceae > Sequoia > Sequoia sempervirens. The sequence goes on from VDFB02205925.1 coordinate 7,757, forward strand.
GATAGTTTTGGATAGGAACAAACTTCACTAATAGATTAGCAACCTAGTATATTCTGTTATACATGAAGCTTCCACTTCCACTGCAAGATATGGATTATTACTATTAAAAATAATCATTTCATTACCCTTTTCCCAAAACCAACTTCGTTCAATTCATAATTAATTGTAAAAGGGTACGTCATAACAAAGGTTAGGACTCTGTTTTCAATGTTATTTTGGCTATCGATTGCACCCTACAACAGACTTCAAATCATAGCTAAACTGAAAAATCAAAGGTAAATGGCATGAATAACCATTTATTCTTAAGAGAAAGAAAACTCGCATAAGAAAGGTAGTACAAGAATTATTGATCAATCTTTGTATGATAAGTTCTATTGTGTCCAAAGAATGATAGATAATAATGTAGAAAGGCATCTTTCATTTTAATCTATTATTTGGATATCTCCTTTGCCATGATTTCTTCTTAAACTCTCAAATATGAACCATGTAAGCCCTACAACAAGAATGCTTGCGCAATGAATCTTGGGTATGACATGGTGATGTAGAAAATGTGATGCAACTAGAAATAAAAAAACATCACAGTATTAGAATAAAACACCATGGAATTAGAATGGAATGAGCTCAAAATCTTCTTGGATTTTTCAACAAGCCCATCTTGTTTGTACCCGGCTATGATGGACCTGTTATCACCAAACAATGCACCCTTACTGAGTTGCAAAACTCAGTCTATTGGTGAAACATTGGATATCTATGTCGACAAATCAGTTGGGACAGCAAAATAAAAAGCAAGGAGGTGGTGAAAAAGAAGAGTCTACAGTTTGGTTTGATGAGCTGCCTTCTTTTGTTAAGCAGGATGAAGAAAACACTCACATACCAACATCAGCAGTAGATTTGGAACAGCTAGAAGATACAAACAATTTTGATAAGGTGCTGATATACCAAGAGCAAAGTGAGGACAGCGCTGTTTTGAAGAGTGTGAATGTTGATACACATGAGGAGAACAAGCTAGGAGTTGATGAAGACTTATTCTCTAGCATTATTGAAGACTTTTGCTCAAATCTTGATGCCAAGATAACACTTCCTAAATCAGAAAATCATGAGCAGCAAGAGTTTAATGCAGAAATCTCTATGTTTCTGCCAAATCAGTTACAAGAAATGAAGCACCCCAATCAGCAAGAGGATAAAGAAGCAGTGCATAAGCAAGAAGCCAGTAGTGAGAGCTCAAAGTTCATCCTTTCAATAGGATGTCCTATTAGACATTTAGCCAGACTGGAGGATCACAAAGTATCACAAGTCACACTTGCACCCAAGCATGAAGTCACTGATGACAATGAAGCTGAATATAGAGTTGCCGCTGAAAGAGATCAAACTCAACTCACTTATCAAGTTCAAAACAGCAGTAAGCATGATCAAAATCAAAGGGTAAGTGACTATTTTTATGTCTTTCAAAAAGCATTGCAGCTGTTCATTGAGTTTCTACTTGTGCTGCACCTTTTTTGGGCTGCTCATGAGCATGACAAACATTACAAGTTGATAAGTAAAGTTAGCTATTTCATTGAACCAGTCAATGGTTTTGTTCGAGTGAGCCTCGTTGTTGGTTAGGGTAGGTTAGATTAGGTGTCTTTGCATTCCTCCAAGTGCTAATGCACAGTTGGTCAATTAGTTTCAGTCATGTTTTGAGTTTTCTTAGGTAGGTTGGGTAAGTTGGAAGGTGTTGGGCACTGTCTTGGAGTGCTACAGCAACATACAAGGTCCGATTTTTGGTATTTTCTCAAGTTCTTTCGTGACTCCTATGCCCAATGGATTGTATAAGGCAACTGGTCACCATGTTTAGCAAGCAAACATCCATCAGTGGTCGCCAAAAGATGTTGAAATTATTTTGTCATGTTTTCAAAAGAAAAGGGAATTTATTAAAGCTATTAAATCCTTGCGAGTTTAAAAAAAAAAGAAGGATTAAAATGTAAAAGGGCGGAAAGGAGCTTGTAATGGAAATTCACAAAGAGATGAAAAATGAAAATTTGACTAAGTCTATGCACGTAGAAGAAGATGGAAAGGAACAAAGTTTGTTTCCTATTGAAAGCTCCTCCCACGTTACATGGAGTTAGGGTTTTGTTTTCCCTCCTTGCTAGTGCTGAGAAGTAATGAAGGAGTTCCTCCACGTTGCAGAGACCCAAGGAGGTTCATGGGCACGTTTCATAACCAAAGGAGCATAGATAGGGACGTGGGAAAAGAAGCACAAGCCAGGTCTGTTGTTTTTGGAGTTTCTCTTACCTTCTTATGCATATTTCGGTTGAGTTTGTTACTTCATAGAGCCCTGCATTCATGAAACGATGAGTAATGTTTTGTAGAGATTGTCTAAGCTATCAAATGCTTTTTATAAATGCCTTCATTAGGTCTTGTGAGGGTCACCCTAGTAGTGTCTTCTTTATAGGTAATGTCACGTTTAAGTATCATAATAGAGAAGCCACATAAACTGTTCTAGAAAATACCAACAGTCTATAAGGGGCTGTGAACCATGATAATGTTAGGGCTATGCTGGTCATGTAGTGCCAGTGAAGTTGGGACAGCAGTTTTCACAATGGACAAAGAGCAGTTTTGTTACGAAGTCATTCATGTCTTTCATTTGGATGATCATAAAACACCATAAACTAATCAACTTTGCAAGTAGAAAAACACATCACATGATATACATTTTGAAATGCATAAAGTTTTAGGGAACACTAGAAGTCAGTCAAATGGGAAAAGAAAAATGCGTACTTGCTAGTAAATTCCACATATGTAGATTCAATATGGTAAGGGTTTCATGATGACAAAACAAGCACAGTGACCATAGTTGCAGGGACATTCCCTTTAAATCATAGTTCAGTGACAGCTCAAGAGATTCTATGACAATCAATAGCAAATGATATCCTAAATGACTGTCATATGACACTACAAAGTCATGTGGGTAAGACAGTCCTCTCAAATGCTAAGACCCTGTGAGGAATGATGAGGACAGCTAGAAGAGATTTATGGGTGAGCTGTGAGCAAGACAATTGGGAGGCATTATCCTCACTCAACAAATGATAGGAAAGCTTTTCAAGATTGTGAAAAGCCTTGTCAAGAGGACAGTACTACAAGGACAGTAATAATCCTTGGCATACTATCCATTCATAGTTAAAAGGTAGTGAAGATCTTTGAGGCAGAGTTTAAATGAGTCCATCATTGGCTCACAAAGTGACAGTTAAGGAGTGACATGGCAGGACACTCTGTTTTGTTCATTCATCACCCATATTACTGAAAGTTGGTCATAGTAAATCACAGTCTTGGTATGTATACAATGACAAGAGGCTTATTCAACAATCCTCAAAGGAGCAGCGAGAAGGCTATTAAACTATCTCAGCCAAACAGTCAAAGTATATGATAGTGATTTGTAGTGTATGACAGTCTAAATAAGCAATGGAGGAGTTTTATGTTACAAAGAATGGTGTCTGAAGATTCATTTGGTCAACATAGTGAATATCAAGACAAGGTTTTACCTGAGCAGTAAATAGGAAAGTGAGAACAATTTCGTTCCATAAAAGGTGATGCAAAGACATAGTTTCAAGTACATTCAAAGTCTAGGTCTCAAAGATTCATACACCATAAACAAAGTCACAGAGACAGTCAACAAAACTCTCAAAGGGTTTTTAGAGATTTAATCATGCAAGAAAGGCAGTCATGTGACAAGAAGTCAGTGGAATGTTAGGATTCCTGCACAGTGCCAAGAATACAGTTTAGATAAAAGTAAGAAAGGTGACACTTACATTAAGATGGGACAGTTCATCCTACAAGGAACACCCCTGTGCATGAATGGCAAGGTTCTTAGAAGAGAGTACAAGGCATCATTAACATTGTCCTAAATTGATTGTATAACTGTGGACAGTCAGCCACAACCTATTTTCATTATATTGCAATGGCAGCCAATGAAGCTACAAGCATAATCTCATGAAATAGCAATGAACAATGAAAGTAACACAACATATGCAAAGACAGTGAATGCAATGAGAGAGCCACTGCCCAGCATCAAGATAGAGAGGAGAGAGGACTGTTGTTGATCTTCAAGATAGTGATTTTGGTCCTTGAAATGTCTCTTATGTCTCTTGTTGACAGTAATTATGAGTGTGACCTCTTTGCAATGACTTATGGTCTATAAGGGTATTGATATGACAGCCTTTATGACTGACTGTGAGACCTTTTATGAGGACATATGAGTTTCAAGTGTATGGAGACCTTCAAGCAGTCCAAATAAGCAAGGACAGTCCTTTTATGAAAGAGCAAATGGTACATGAAAGAGTAAATGGCAGATGGCAGAGATCGGTTGGGAAGAGGAGATTGAGTTCTTACAAGGAGAGAGACTCCAGAAGCTATATATTAACCCTGTAGAAGCACTCAATTCTTTGTTGAAAACAGTTGGAGAAGGCATTGCTGAGAGTCCAGATTTGGAGGTTTGGATTTCAATGATGTCAGCTTCTACTTTTGGCACTGGTAGTAAGGAGTTAATATGGTACTGAAAATGACAAAGAAGGAACCTTTGTATGAACAGTATACAGGGAGCAAAGTTTCTTGATTAAAACAGAATGCATGTTTTAACAGATGGCTATGAAATGGATCTCACTAGTTTACTAGAAGATAGAGGGTAGAGTGTTTTTTCAAGGTTAAAATGACAACTCAGAGTATATGAGGAGAGATCATAGAATCTGAAAGGTCCATTTGATACCATGCTTAGAACAAGATATGGCTGTCACAAAGGTTAACGTTAATGACATCTTTTGAAAAAGATGTTATTGAATGTGTTGCATCCAGTGCCCCTGCATCAAAGACTTGTGTATATTGAAGACGTTAAATGTCAATTATGAGTGAGAATAGAATGGCACAAAGATCCAACACTTATACCTGGACCTAGAGATGAGGACATGAAAAATTAAGCCATAAAAGGAGGGCAGTTCATGCACTAATGAGAAAGGACAGGCACTCATAGTATTGCTGGCAGTTTGAAGGCCTTTAAGCGACCTAAGGACAGTGATAGGGCAGACCTTAAAAGTATAGAGCAGAGTCAGAGTGAGAAAGAGTAGTGATCTCTTCAAGGTAAGGGGCAGTCTAAGCATGCAAACCACAGCCACCACAGTCATTATAGAGGATGATCAATCTGGAAAAGACAGTCCACAGTTGATATAAGACAGCAGATTGGATGAAAAGAATGGGTCTGTATTTGAAGTTATGCTTAGGAGGCTACTGGCCTTAAGTGGTGGCAGTCACAAGGGTTGTTAGACAGCTACTAATGCAAGGATATCAGCCATAGAACCCTGCACAGTCAGAGAGCCTTGCACGGTCCAGAAATGAAAATGTGTCACGCTACAGTCTACACCATGAATTTGCGAAAGGATAGCCACTATTACAAGCTGGGACAGTCAAGAAAGGTTTGAGAGAGCATTCCAATACTTAAGCAGTCCTTGAGGAAAAGTGATGATACTTACAATGATAGGCTACAGGAAACTACATTGGATGTGCGGTCCTCATTTCCATCATTTCAAGATAATGTTGGATAGTCTGTTGGATATAGAAGAGTTCATGGTTGATTTTCTTGGAAGCATATTCATTTTAAGCAATTCATTCAGCTATTGATAATAGGCTTTCCAAGTTGGAGAGGAGGAATTAGGGATGGACACAATTTTTAGGGATATGAAGCAGAATGTCAAGAGGAGCTATTGAGTATTCAACAGAACATGCATATTCATGGTAGTAGATCATTGAAGGGTGTGGTATTTTGATGGAGTTTAGAAGATAGCCAAAACAAGTAGAGCAAGTGGTTTTTGAAAGCATGAACTGATGATTGCTAGTGCAGTTATGAGTCCTAGACCTAGTCAAACTCTTCCTCTCACGCCTTTTAAAGAAGCTTATCTTGGTTCAGACTTGTTGGAAACTCATGCCCTATTACCTTTCTGATGAGTTAGGAAGGTGTGAATGCCAAATTTACGACAGTTATGGCAACATGATGAGCAGTTGACGGTTGCAGGTATATAGGGCAGTTTGGGTGACCTGTACCAGCAGTTCCAGATATCTTGCAGCAGTTGTAAACATCTAGGAGCTGACAAAGCTTGCAAGTCAAGAATTTTCTTCCATCTATGCCACCTTGGAGTCTTTGAAGGAGCAAAACAAGGAGTCATTCAAATAGGCGCCCAAGGAGTTTGACCTTTCCAAAACAGCTGTGACACATGTCACATGTTGATTGCAACTTGTTGCTAGGAGTTAGTAAAGGGTTGTTTGTAAAAAGGCACGCCTACCTTCATTTTCATGGCAGTTCTTGCATTTTTTGGCAAGGCATTGTAACTTGTAAAAGGTTCTTTCAGGTCATCTTGTGTAGTGCAACTCAGAAAATCAGATTTCTTGCTCATTTTTGAGTTGTGTATTGTAACTCATTGAGGTTCTTTCCAGCAATGAATAAGCATTGTAACTATTTTCCAATGTTCCACGGGCTTGGGGGACGGGAAACACGGAGACGGGGGAAAGGGCCTAAGTTTGGGGACGGGGGGATACGGCGGGGTGGTGGTGCTGATATAGTTATACATATACTTATAGTACTTGAAAAACTAGTTTTGAAAAGATGTATAATAGTATAATAGTATAAGAATTACATTTCAAATGAAACTATAGGAAATTACTCAAATTAGTAAAATTATAACATAGCAAAATTTGAAATACTAAATCTAAATACGAAGATATCTTGAATGCTAATTGCTAAATAAAATTTGACAAATGAAATTGTTAAATTGGAGATTTCTATTATATTGAAAATATGAATATCTGATGTTATATGAGATATTACAAAGTCTATAAAGATGATTACATGATTCATCATTACAATGAGTAGCAAATTCCAAATGGAAAATAGTAAAACAGTAAACTAAATAGTAAATACAGATACTAATAGCAAAATGTCAAAACTCAAAATGTAGTAAATACAGGAAACTCCTGGGCGTCTCCCAAAGAGACTTGGAGACTCAGAGACTGCTTCCAAGGAGACTTGGAGACATCTACAGGAAACTCCTAGGCATCTCCCAGTCTCCCAAGAAACGCCTGGGTGTCTCCCAAGGAGACCTGGAGACTTGGAGATGTCTCCCAAGGAAACTTGGAGACGTCTCCACGTCTCCAAGTTTCCTTGGGAGACATGGAGACGTTTCCCCGTCTCGGCAAGTGGTGGAGGCAGACTGAAAACCCCCCTTTCCCATCCCCCGCTTTTTAACGCCTAGCTGGGAAACAACACTGCCATTTTCAGAATGTATACTGTTTATAAGCATTTTGATCAATAAAAACAAGTTGTTTTCACCTTCTCAAAGCTGTGCTTCATTGTGCAAACTTTTACAAAATAGTTGATGTTTTTACCCTTGATTTTTGTCCTGTTTTTCATTGCCTTTATGCAGAAAATATGTACTTTTGCACATCATTGCTTGTGTTTAACCAGCTAAGGGCAAAGTTTAAGTTGTGAAAACATTTCTACTTTTCTTCTAAATGCTGTCCTAGTTATCAAACCTAGTAATGAAATACTTATACAAGAGACGTGTGAAATTTTGGGTTGTGTATGTCAAAGTTTTAAGTTTTTTTTTTTTAATAATGTCAAAGTTTAAGTTGTTGATCATGTTATGTTCATAAACAAGTGCAGGTCAAAAGTCATTTGGTGCATCACCTTAGGATCTTACATTTTCATTTTCATGGCAATTCCTATCTCATTTCCTTTGCAAGCAGTAGTAGAATAGGTTTAAGTAGGTCATAGAACCAAGGGAACCAGCCCAACCCTGGAGGGTCTCTTCCGTCATAGGCAACCCACAAACCTGGAAGAGATCCAATGTTTCACCAGTAGACTGAGTTTTGCAACTCAGTAAGGGTGCACTGTTTGGTGATAACAGGACCATTGTAGTCAATGATGCCAATTTAAGTTGAGATTTGAGGCAAAGACAATCATCAATGGAACTGGAAAAGCAGGTAATGCTCTTCATACAGTTATCACTGTGTGTGCTTTATACCTTTTGTAACAAACAAAATGCTCAATAATGTGGCGATCAGGAGAGTGACACCTGAGACTGATGTATATAAAAATAAGATACAGAGTTTCTATAGTAAAGGTTGAATGTTGAAAACATTTAATCTTTTATGACCAGTATTTAAAGCAGACCATCATCCTGATATCATTATTTGTAATATGTCAATCAATAGGATGATCTGATGAAGGATGTGTGTGCCTGAAGCACAAGCACTTGTTACTTGTTAGTATACTGCTTGATCAAAGTTGTGCTGCCAGGGGTGCTTATAAAGGCACTTAGCAGATATCACAATGTAGATAATGCCTTCAAGGCTTTTAATCAGTTTTCTTCCAAAGAACATGTTCCTGGTGCAGAGACATGCATAGTCCCTGTTGATGCAAATAGAATAGAAGAGTTTCAGGTTATGTCCTGACAAAATTTTGATTACAACTAAATTGAGAATCAGAATTTCATTACAAATAGAGATGAAGTTACAAGGATATGGTCTCCAAGTAAATTTAATTCAAAAAATGCTTTTATGTTAACTCAATGCAGAAATTGTGATAAAACTGAGCATGTTTGCTCCTACAATATTACCACAAGTAGTACTAATTTACATTTTCTGTTCATGTTAGCTTCTTACAAAAGAAAGTGAATGAGATCTTTTGGCAAAAGAGTGTTGATGT
>VDFB02205926.1:0-12836 GCA_007258455.2 Sequoia sempervirens
GGATCCTTAACATAAGTAGGCATAATCTTCTCCAAAATTCTAGATGTCAGATTCAATAACTCACTATCCTTAATGTGAGACTTTAGAATTTCTTCCCTAGCCTTAGCTTTTGTGAATGATGTGGCTTTCATTTTTTGAATTGGGGTCAAGGTGGACAAATGAATAGGAGCATCTCCCAACTCAAGATAAAATTCTTCCTTTTTCTCTTCTAGAAACTTCTTCACTGCCTTTGTAGTGTCTCTTACTTCTACTAGAACTTCCTTAACTTCAACCTTCTTTTCCTCAACTACTATTTCCGCTACCACAATTTTTTTCTTGTCATTTAGAGCTTCAACTTTTTCAACTAATATCTCCTTTTCTTCAATCGACACAATTTTAGGAGCTTCAATCTCCATAGGTTCTTCTGTATTATGTACATCAGGAGGAATCTGTGTGTCCTCAATTGTAACCTCTTCATTTACCAGACCAGACAAGATATCTTCCACATGCTCTTCTTCAAAAACAACATCAATTATGTTCTTTAATAGAACTTCCTTCAAAATACTTTCAGTTTCTTTTTCTACTTCTTTAGTCTTACCCAACATAAGCTTGTTTATTCTTGTTTTGCTTTTGAATTCTATTTTTGATTCTTTTAGGATTGATTTCATCTCTTCAATAGACATTACCAGACATAGATTTGTAAGAAATCATTCTCTCAACTGCTCTTCTTCAGTTCTGGCACTAACTCTCCTCATCTCGAAAATTTCATACAATACCTTAGGCAACTGTGCCATTATCTCAACAAGAGTCATATTGAAATTGTACAAGTATTGTATTGTAGCCTCCTCAATGATTCTTTGACCAACAATATCAAAGGAACCATACACTTCACACAGGGGGTTAAGATTTCCATCCTTGATTATACGTCTTTCAACTTCCTTTACTGACATACATGGTTTTCCAGGCTTCATCTTCTTCTTTGATTTCTCCTCTTCACTGGAGGGGTTGACTGTTGTTGTTGCAGGGGTGCTCATATGATTTATTTCTCTAACTTCTTCATCATATTTTGTCTCTTCATCTTCTGAAACAAATATATACAATCTTGTGCTCTAATCCTTCTTCCTTTTTTCAGATGTCTTAACTTGATCTTTTTTAGGGGAAAACTTCTTTGCATGACTGGATAGAGGTACTGAGCTCCTTGTTGATCTAGTTCATTCAGAGGATGCTACCGGACTAGCAGATTTAGTTTTAGTAGGATCTTTTCCTTTTTCACTTTCCACTTGTTCTCTTATTATTTTGGCTTCTCTTACAGCTCCTTAGATATGCCCATGCTCTCTGCAAAGACTTCCACTTCTTTCCTTACGCGCCGGACTATCATTGGTTTCTTCAACTAGTCATGAAATTGCATATTCTTCTCTGCATATGTTCCAAACCTTTCTTTGGATGGATCCAAAGGCTTACTCAATAGATGTTCTGCATATAGTTCCAAAATTCTCTCCTCAACTTCATAACCCATTGGCATAATCAAAATGATTCTAGGTTATGTGGCTTCCATCAAGCACTAATCAATATCCACCATAAAAGAGATTATATCCTTATACTTCTCCACAATGGAGGTAGGAATTCTTTCCCTGGCTTGCATTACATTTTGAAAGTTTTTGAAATATCCCCACATTGCAATTTTCCTGGCTTGCATATCACCAATTCCATACAAGATATCTCTAATATGAACAACAACAGGCTTATCATTTTTCCAATGCACTTTCCCAACTCAGAGAACTTCATTCATGAAATAAAAGAACAAACACATCAATAGGTTACTATATTTAAAAGAATTCTTCTTGTCTTTATTTATCTTGCCAATATTTTTTATAATCTAACTTCGAAGCAATTCCATAAATCATACTTTGCATTCTCCTTTACCATCTGATATGTTTCATATATGGTTGTACTGGATATTGAATTTTCTCGGCTAGAGTAATATATCTTATAACCATTGAGGAAAATTTCACACCCATATCAATGATGTTATCAATTGTCATCACTCTTCTATCAAATACCGAACTAGTTGCATCAGTGATGATTTGATTTTTCACAAACTTCAAAATTGGAAATCCACCAGAGGGATTAAAACCTGTAACAAAACTTATGGCTTCTTTTGTAATCTTGAAGGTTTGACTCAACCACATGAATTAAACATGAACTCTCAACTTAAGATGTACGAGACCCATTCATTTTCATCAAACATAGGAAATTTCACAATCTACATGAATTTCTTCTCCTCTAGGGTTTTGAATTTGGGCTTAACACAGAAATCCTCTCCAACAATGTGATTAGAATACAAATGTAACAATTGCGAGCTCCCTAATTCCTCAATATTAGCATGAATGTATGCCCTAATATCTTTAATGTGCAAAACACCGTACAAAATAGTCAAAAAATGCACCTAAGGGCTCAATCTCAACAGACTTGAAAGAATGCCACTTGAACTTTGGATGGGGTCTATCTTTGACTTCAACTACCGATGGAGTAGCCATTTTCACAAATTCCGGGTTTACAAGTTTTTCTTGATAAATACCTTTTGCCTTTAGAATTGGGGTTTAAACTAGTCTCCTTCACACTTGAATCACTTACCAAATTTTTACTTTAAAGTTTGCTTGAGCTCCTCAAACTTCTTCTTCTCAAAGTAAAAGTGACAAATGAAGATAGAAATGACCTTTTATCATTCCTTTACTAACCTTTTAGAAGCAATAAATCACTTTTCCCCTAACTCATCTAGATACCCTGTTTCCATACATTGTAAAAGATAACTCTTCTGTGGACCTTCAATTCTACATAAATACTCTTTCCAACTATTCAATAGCATTTGTAGATCATCAATGCAATCATTGAACTCATCCACATCCTATTGTCGATTTCCTACAGGGGGTTTGAAATATTTTCTTGATAGTTCCCCCTAGGCCAAAGGCCTTAACCTAATTCTTGGAGGAATTACCAAAAGTTGATTCTAGTGTTGGCTCATTTCTTGCAACAGAGGGACTCTTCTTCACCCATGTCTTATTCATCTGCTTCTAATCTTGTGGTAGTGACTTTTCCATTTTCCTTTTCATCCTTCTACATGTTTCTTCTTTGATTTACTAGACCTCTTCTGCGAGAATCTAGCGTATAACCAATTTCATTTACAATTTGCTTGGCACCACATTCCTTTGTCCAGACCAGTTGTTCCACTTATTTTCTCTTAATTTGTACTAGTTAGCAATATGGCCAAATCTATTGCATGTATAACATCTAACATCTCTATAAGAGTTACTCATCACATTTCTGCATTCATTTAACTTATGACCATACTTGTTACAATTATAGCACTGATCAAAGAATGATGGACCAGTTGAATTCATTCTACTTCTACATTGAGCCACCATATGACCAAACTTATTGCAAAAATAATAGATGCCATTAAAATTTTGAGCATTAGGTTGTCTTACCAAATACCTTCTAGCATTGTTCATCTGATTTCCTTGTCTAAACCTCCTTTGTCTAGATCTGAAACTTTCTCCTTTCTCATATCCAAGACCTCACTTGTACCATCAGGGTCTCCTAAATTTTAATCAGTTCATCAAGCTTTGATGAGCTAATCTTGAACTTCTCCTTGATTTCATTTGTAGTAGAAAGTTCATCTCTGAGATCAACAATGTGATTTTCAAGCTCTTCCTCATTGTGTTTGGTTAGTTCTAACTCAAGTTCCAACTGAATGAATCAATCAATTTTTCGGCTGCATTCTTCAAATTTCTCTTTTAGGGATTGGCCAAGATTTTCTTCATTCCTCTTCCTATCTTCAATTTCCTTAGTCATCCTCATCATAATAGATTCCATCTCATGCTTTTGAACTGCATTATCCTTGGCAATCTTTTCACATTCTTTTGTCTTTTCCTTCATGGTTTGACTCAGTTGCTCATCTACAATGTGTTTACTATCTTCTTGCTTGATTTGATCACAAGTTCCCTTCTCTTCTCCTTGGACTTGTTGATTTTACCTTTCAATGACTCAATGAATCTCTCAACATTCATGAGATTTTCTTGTAATTCCTAGACTTCAAATTTTGCCTGATCAAGATCATCTAAGGCCACCATAAGTTGTTCAAGACTATTTGAATCCATTGAAACACTTTACAATATCTTCCCCAAGCTTTTAAGCTTCTTCTGAGAAACTGAGCTCTGATACCAATTGTTGGAATCAAGTAAAAGGCTGAGAGAAATTAGTCGTTTGTACAATTTTCAACTTTATTAATCTGATCCTTAAAGCACTGATAACATTCAACCAAAATAAAAATGCATGCACATAAGACAAGTAACCACAACACCATAACACAAGGATTTTTATGTGGAAACCCTATTAGGGGAAAAACCACAGTGGAGGTCAATCCACAATATTGTTTGAGTATACTCAAAAGGAAAGTTTACAAAATGGGAATGCACTTGCATTCAGGAACATTTCCTAGAGCTCAACGCCTTACAAAAGTTTGGAATACTTCCAAGGGTTTGAACTGATAAACTAGCATCTACAAATGCCTGATTATAGTTTAAGTTAGGCTCAACAATCAAATTCTAGACCTTCTAACTAATTCTGCTCTTCTGCTTTGTTTTGCTTCAATTCACAAAAAATGCTTAATGCACAAATTAGTATTGCATAATCCTCTACTTGACCAATACGAAATTCACAACATACAACAACTCACATCAAACACACACACCAAAATAATATAATCGAGCTCTTATATATATATGCTACCAAGAATTAAATCACTTCATGTCGGCCTCAACAAAATAATAAATATTCAAAAATTGTTGGCTCAAATCATTCATAATATTCAATGTGCAAACACAAGAGTTGGCCACAACGTAGTGAGGACTGAAATCAAAATGATCAAACACAAAAATACGTAAACAATAACTCCTCAACTATTTGTGACACACTATATTCACCAAGTCGGCCTCCATATACTAATGAATAGAAAATCAGTTCACCGGACCTTCTAACTTCCACCCAAATTGATACGAGTCATGAATATTTACAAATAACATAGATTATGCATTGAACAATACTCCCTAAGATCCATAGCATAAAATAATAATATAAATTTTGCATATGAATCAAAGAACACGAATCTACCAGATGCTATGTTCTAACTTAACAAATAATCAATGATCTTGAATCTGTCTATCGGTATGAGTAAATTACAACATGCAGATCGACTTACTAACAAGGGTTTCCATCAATGACAACACCAAAGAATATGTGCAGTGTCTTTTGCCAACACTTTGGCCTCAAGAATGTTAGGGTAACCTACCAATGGGCCATGACCGTCATCTTCCATGATCTCATTCACATCATAATGGAAGATTATGTTCATGATTTGTTAGGGAAATCAAGAAAAATGGAAGAGCACCTGATAATCCTCAAGAATATTTTTGAGCATTTGGAGCATTATAAGCTACATCTAAATCCGAAGAAGTGCATCTTTGGTGTCACATCAAGAAAACTACTGGGTTTCATTGTCTCTAGAAGAAGCATAAAGGTCAATCCAGCAAAATTCAAGGCAATCATGTATATGCCTCCACCGCATAATCTCAAACAATTAAGGAGCCTCCAAGGTAAGCTACAATCCATCTGGTGGTTTATAGCTCAATTAGCCGACAAGTACCAATCATTCACTCATCTCCTAAAAAAGGATATTGCCTTTAGGTGGAATCAATAGTGTCAACTTGACTATTACAAGATCAAAGAGTATTTGGCTCACCCACCCATCCTTATGCCACCAATTCTAGGTAAACCGCTCATATTGTATATTTTTGCTACTTCAGTGGCACTGGGGGCATTGTTGGCACAACGTGATGAGTCATCAAAGGAACAAGCAATCTACTACATCAACTGGACCCTAGTGGGCTATGAACTCAATTATTCCCTAATAGAAAAAGCTTGCCTAGCTATGGTCTTCAGTTTGCAAAAACTCTGACACTATATGCTCAATCATCCAGTGAAGCTAATCTCCAAGGTTGATCCACTCAAATATCTATTATCCAAGACAAATTTGAGTGGTTGTATGGCTAAGTGGGTCATGCTATTAAGTGAGTTTAATATAGAGTATGTGGATCAAATATTTATTAAAGGAAAAGTGATAGCAGATCACCTGGCAGATGCTCCCCTGGTAGATGCCTATCCTCTAGTAACAAAATTTCCTGATGAAAGGGCCTTCACAGTAACAAAAGCGGTCACATGGACACTTTATTTTGATGGGTCGTACACACACAATGGATAAGGGGCAAGAATCTTGCTCGTCACCCCCCAAGGTGATTATATACCGAAGTCATTCAGGTTGGCTTTTTCGTGCACAAACAACATAGTTGAATATGAAGCTCTTCTTACTGGCCTCAAGATCATAATCCAATGACATATCACTCATCTAAGAGTCTTTGGTGATTCCCAATTAATCATCAAACAAGTCAATGATGAGTTTTTGACAAAATATGATAAGCTATTACCTTATAAGTGCATGGTGGATGACTTCAAAAAGTATTTCACTTCTATCCAGTTTGACCAGATTTCGAGAGTGTAGAACAAAGTAGCGGATGCAATGGCTACCATCGGTTCCTTAATTGACATGCCTAAAGATTCAACAGAGTGTGAGTTCCTCATTGAACAAATTTCAATCCTAGTGTACGACATCCCTGAAAGTGAGATGGTGTGTGACTTTGTAGGTCCTACATCCCCATGGTATCATGACATCTACACCTACTTGCATGATAACATCTTACCTCCCGACCTTACCTGCAACCAACAAAAATTTTTCATCCAATGTACATCATGTTACACTATTGTAGGTGATACACTTTATCATCATGGGTATGGTGGAACTCTCCTCAAGTGTCTAAATGAGACTGAATCCCACACTGCAATGAAAGAAGTACATAGTGGTGTTTGTGGGGTCCATTCAAACTACATGGCACTAGCCAAAATAATTCTTAGAGCGGGATACTATTGGCCTACATTGGAACATGATTCTTGTGAGTTTATGAAGAAGTTCCTACCTTTCAACACATGTGGATTTGATACATGCTCCTGCACAAGATCTGAGCCTCTTATAGCACCATGGCCCTTCTCTCAGTGGGGTTTTGACTTAATCAACAAGATATATCCCCCATATTCTAATGGGAATACCTTCATCATCACTGCAATTGAGTACTTCACCAAGTGGGTGGAAGCTATGCCACTCTCTCAAATCACAGGTACTCAGATATCCAAATTTATCCTTTTCCATATTCTCTACAAATATGGAATCCCATCCACCATCATTTTCGACAATGGAAATCCATTCAAGATCCAAGCCATGAAACACCTTTGTGACATCTTCCACATCCAACACCATTGGCCTATGCCCTATTACCCCCAAGGTAATGGTCAAGCGGAGGCTACCAACAAAACTTTGATCAAGATTCTTAAAAAGGTAGTCAACAATACTAGTCAAGATTGGCACCTAAATATCCATCCTGCTCTTTGGGCCTATCACACTTCCATCCACACTCCTACCAAAACCACCCCATATTCTCTTGTTCATGATGCCAAGTCCATCTTGCTGATTCAGGTAGAAATCCCATCACTGAGAATATCTTTGAAGAATCTTATTAGTGATGAAGATGCTCATGTCGCAAGACTCAACTAGCTGGAACTCCTTGATGAAAGATAGATAAAAGTGCACGAACATCTTCAAGCATATCATAATCATCTAAAAATAAGCTACAACAAGAAGTTCCATACTCACCAATTCAATGTTGGTGATTTGGTACTTAAGGAGAATCAACACACTCAACAGGACCAAGATAAGAAAGGGAAGTTTGAGGCAAATTAGTTGGGTCCTTATGTCATCACAGCAAAATATGAATCAGGGGCATACAAAATTGCCACACCTGAAGGAGAGCCCCAAGAGTATCCTATTAAAATCATGCACCTGAAAAGGTTTTACACTTAAGTTATCTAGGGTATCCTATCCTACAGAAATCTTTAAAAAAACAAAAAAGAAAAAAGAAAAATCAGAAAAAAAATCCAAAATAGTAAAGAGAAATAATTCATCCTATGGTGAAAACCACCCCTGGTGGCACCTTTGATAAGTACGTTTGGTGAAAACCTAGTCATATGCGCCATTCATATAGGGCTTAATCATTATCTACCTTGTGTTATAGTTACTTCATGCTTCCATCATCTTGATATCATATCCTATCATCCTTTTGATCATGTCCTTCCATCTGTATCCTTCATCTTGTCACTTGGTATATTTTGGTTGAGCATTGGATGAGCTTCATCAGATATCCGCCATCCTGAGCTTCTATCCTAATCTGAGCTTGTGTCCACCGGGGCTTTTGATTTTCTTTGTCTATCCAGGTCTTTGTCTGCATCATTTGTCCTCATTGTCCTCTTTCTACTTTTATCCATGGTCTTTTATTGAACTATGAGGGCTATGTGCTTTCACGTAGGCAAGGCTAATCTTTAATCAACCCCTGAGCCCCTAGGTCTTTAGGGTGTTTCGGTCTTTGTCTTGTGTCTTGTGTCTTGTGTCCTGTCATCAGTATGTCCTTATCAGTTGGTTCTTCACCGATAGAGATCCACTTGTATCATAGAGATTCCGTGTTTCAGGAGTCTCTTGTGTCATGTCAATCTTGCAGTTGTATCCATCTTTGGTCTCAACAAGATGGGTATATGCACACTAAAAATGGTCTCGATAATCTAATTAATTAAATGCAATTTATTTGATTAATTAACCTTTAATTCCTCTACTATTAAATAAAATAGAAATATTTATTTATATAGTTTTACTTTTAATTCTTCCATCTTAATCACATCATTTCATCTAAATTAAATAAACAAGTTTCAAACTTTGATTTATTTAATTATCATATTACCTATTCCATATTTATTTAATAAACATAAGGAGCTTCTATAGTTTGTTTTACTAATTTTTTTTTTTTCCTAAATTGAATAAATCTAAATATTCAATTGAAATATATTCTACAATAATCATATCCACCTGAAATTAGATATGAAATGTCTAATTTAATTCATTTCAACAGCTTCACGGGCAACTTTGGAGACAAATTGGAGATAAATTTGCAAGCAAACTTATTCATCTTCTTCCATTGATTCTTCCTATCCTCTAGGCGAATGTTTTGTGGGAGGAACAATCTCCATATATCATTTCTGATTCTTCATCCTTCACCATTCAATTTTTAGGATCAAATCCATACCTTTGCTTTGTTGCCTCTTCACAAATGTATGTTTGTCGGGAATCTATAAATATAGCCTACGTCACGGAAAAGGATCCTAATTGTGTGCAAACTTGCGCTGCGAAATACGATTGACAAATCAAGAATCTTATTAATAAGAAATTATCATTTGCTTAATACAGAAATATTGCCAAGCATTTTAGAATAGAATCAATATAATGGCTTTTCATTTAGCTGCATCATAGTTTACTATAGCTTCTTTCATCAATTTTCATGTCAATTTATATTACAATAGCTTTATCATTATCATTTAGAAATCATCATATAGAATTAGATTATTGCATTTAGTAGCATCTCATTTTCTATATTGGAATTTTAACAATCATAATGCTTACGAAATCTTAGAGCCCCATGACTTAATAAATCTTTGGAGATAGAGAGCAATATGACACTTTCAGTAGATTTGTGTTTTAAATTAGTTTAATTTGTTGTTTGAATCTTTGATATAATGTCTTATTGATTGTGTTGATTATAATTTACTCACATTTTACTCACATAGGATGCATCCTTCCTAACATACCTCATCAATCCCATCCACCCTCTGGATCTTGTGGCAAGGGACATTTGAAATTGATTGTGATATTTTGATACTTTTGGAATTTTGTTTATCATTTGAGCTTCCTATCATAACTCGTCAAGATCGCCATGGTCTATCACAACATGGTATATTTTGATTGGTTCACATAGGGGTGTATCTTGATCCCTTTGTTTGTTGTTATCTTCTTGGTTGTCCCACGTAGTACCCACCAAGATCCTTGTGGTCTTGTGTTACGTTGGGGCATCCTTTTGTGCTTGTGGTTATCCCAATGCCTAGCCTGACCAAGGTCTTCATGACTTTGGGGTGTTGGGATAACCTTCTTGTTTATTGTGTTTGTTTTTTGCATTAGACACTAAACCACCTTGGTTGCATATACCCTGGCACTTGGTGTCTTATACTATAGAAAAAATTATGCTCTGAAAATGGAAAATCACATTAGGATTGTATTTCATGATTAATTTGATTGCATTACATCTATACCTAACCTATGACCTATGATTTTCATTGTGCAAACATTCATCCCACCATCTCTCGTTCTTCTCAAGATACCTATGGTTCTTGACAGGTGTATTTTTCCACCCATCCTCCCTTAATTTTGTAATGATTGCAAGGAAGTACTTGCCAATAAACTCTAGCAAGTATGATATGCCTCCCATCAGCCCTCATCATTATTCAAGCCCTTATTTACACTCATGTCCATGTTGCATTTCAATTTCACATTAGTCTATCTCGCTCACATACCACACACCTTTATTTTATAAGCTAAAGCAAGCATGATTTGCAAATAAAAACAACCTACCACCTATGTCTGAATCACATTTCCTTTATCTATTAGTGTCTGCATCTTATCCCACATTCTAGGTTCATTGCATTTCATCCCATGTGCATTGTCATCTCATATTTTAAGTTGTTTAGATTAATCATAATTAGTTATTCTAAGCATCTTAGATTCATTTCATTATCAACATTAGAGGAAATTTACATAAAATGGGCTTCCTAAAGACTCTAAAAACAAAAATTATCTCATATAATACCATTTAAATGAAAAATATAAATTACTTAACTACATGAGTTAAGTGGGGACACACATTTCTATTATAATTCCTTAAAAAATTGAAGTCCATGATTTTTTAAAAGTGGTAACATATATTTCTATTATAATTTATTAAAAAACTCAAGTTCACTTTCTTCATTATTTATTTTTTATTTAAAAACTCTTAAACTCAAGTTTGGTAACTTATATTTCTATTATAATTTATTAAAAAAGTCAAGTTCACTTTCTTTTTCTTGATTATTTGTTTTTATTTAAAAAGTGGCAAAGTAAAAGTAACTTTAGATATTTTATTTTTTACTTAGTATTTTATTTTATATAATGATTTTATAGATTTAGATTTATTATGTTATGTACATTTATTTAAATAAACACATTTATAGGTTTTATAATAGTATATTTATATTTAAAAAAGTATGCTAGGGATATCTTTTTTTCCAGTCTCTTTGATTTTCTCATTTTCTTTCCTTTGCAATTTTTTTTTGTTTTTAATTTTTAATTTTTCCAATTATTTTTTCCATAGTTTTGTGATTTTCTCCAACTTTTTCTCCTTCAATAGTTTGAATTTGTTTTTTGGTTTTATTTTTATTTTATCCTAATTTGTTTTTGTTTTTTTTTAATTTATTCTAATTTATTTGGTTCGTAGTTTTTGTGAGAACAATTTTTAATTTCTTTTGATTTTTTTTCCATTTTTTTTTATAGTTTATTTTATTTATTTTTTGCTATATATTTACATGAAGATTGTAGAGCGCCTCTCAAATTAAATAGTGGTAAATTATATTTTATTTTATATAAATTTTATATATTAAATCAAATTTCATATTATAGATTTAGATTTATTATTTTAAATATTTTTATAACAAGTTTAATAATTATGCCAATAAGCATTCTACAGGGGGAGATGAGAGCACTCATTTTGTTTGTGTAAATATATAGAAAAAAATCAAAAACCAAAAACCAAAAACGAAATTAGAAAAAATAAAAATAAAAAAAGAAATTAGAAATGGTTGAAGCAAAAAAGTGGAGAAAATTAAAAAAAATTATGAAACTAATGGAAAAAAAATTTGAAAGTGGAAAAAATAAAAATAAATAAATAAAAGCTAAGAAAAACAAAAAGCATGGACAAAACTTGAGAAGATGTCTCTACCATATTTAGATATATTTTTTTAAATATAAATATACTAGTTTTAAATATACT
The DNA here is from genome assembly GCA_007258455.2 of Sequoia sempervirens. Taxonomy (NCBI): domain Eukaryota; kingdom Viridiplantae; phylum Streptophyta; class Pinopsida; order Cupressales; family Cupressaceae; genus Sequoia; species Sequoia sempervirens. The sequence continues at coordinate 12,099 of VDFB02205926.1, forward strand.
TAGATTTATGATGAAGTTTTTGAATTATATAAAATTTAAATAAGTGGAGAGAAAAAATTGAGGGAAAATTTGAGAGAATAATTTTATATTTTTTTAAATATAAAAAATTCTATAATAAAACTTAAGAATATAAATCTAAAAAACAAAAAGAATATTTTATATTTAGAAAGATGAATGAGATAAAATAGGATATGTAGAGTTAAATTAACCATCATGAGTTAATTCATAAGATTTTATAAAGTTTTATTTTATAAAATAAATAATTTTATTTTTATTTTGGATGATGTCACCATGTAGGTTGATGTCATCTTTTAGTTGATTTTTGATAACTTAAAAAAGCTAATGATGTCATCCTTAGGAGGCCCATTTTTTATGTAAATTTCCCTAATGTTCATTTCCATGTTAGTCCATCTCATTAACATATTATATACATCACCATTTGCATCACAAATTGTTAGATCCATACCCATAGCATATAAAATCATAAATCATCCATCACATCCTGCATCAAACACATTGGTCATCATACATATCATCCATGTCATCCACATAAGCATAAAAATACACCATCATAAACATAATCATCCATGATAAAATCACATAAATACATCACATCATAATGATCATCAATAATAACATCACATACATACACATGTGCATCAATAAATCATCCATCACATAAACATGACATAATGTTAATAAGGGTTGTTGCATATCATATAAATATGAAAATACAAT
>VDFB02205927.1:0-28859 GCA_007258455.2 Sequoia sempervirens
TCTTCAACCCACGAGAACAAGCTTGTACAGGAACAGAGAAATTAATTTTTCTGTTTTGGAAGTTTGTTTCACGGTTGTTGAAGATAATCCCAAATTAAATAAATAAATAAATAAATTTATTTAATTTTGTGTGAATTTTAAGGAAATTAAATATTTTTGAAATATTTAATTTTAGAACTATAGAAGACTCAATTAAATATTTAGAATATTTAATTGCAAATAGACTTTAGAAGAATTTAATTAAATATTTGGAATATTTAATTGTGAGTGGAATTTAGAAGATTTAATTAAATATTTAGAATATTTAATTGTGAATAGACTTTAGAAGAAAAGAATACTTAATCTTTATTTGAATAAAATATTCAAGCCAAGATTAAATGATAATTAATATAAATAAATCGTAATGTTTATTTAATTAATTAATAAACGAATAAGAAAAGTGATTAAATAAACTTATTTATTTAATCGAAATGAAAGAATGAACAAATATAAATAAATTATTTAAATTTATTTATATGAGATGAAATTCAAGATTTAATTAAATATTAAAAATATTTAATTAATTACCGACTATGTGATGTGACCATTTTAGGTGTATACAATAGGCATCTTGGTGACAGTACAAAAATCAAAAAGTGAAAAAATACAAAAAAATAAAAAAGTGAAAAAATACAAAAAAATAAAAAAAGTAAAAAAATACAAAAAGTCAAAAAGTGAAAAAGTACAAAAAAAACATAAAATCTGAAAAAGTGCAATAAAAGAAAGTAGTAAAAACCTGGCAAAGGGCACTATTTGTGAGAGGTTGGCTTCTTCCTCTATAGGAATGTGTGTTGATCACTAGCTTGGTACCATTACCTTCCACATCCTTCATTCGAGCTGCATATGCATACCCTGTTATGCCGGTCATGTCTCACCTTGGTTTCTTGACCATTATACATATCCATAATAAACTGGTTTGTTTCCACTGGGGGAAAAATCCTGAACTCACTAGGGGCAACGAATTTTGAGCTTGAACCAATAGACAAACAACAAGAGGACAAACATAACAAAAATAATGATCAATAGTGAAATAAAAAATTGAACATCAATCACCATCGGAAATGCATTTAAACATCCTTGTCATATAAAAAAATCCAAAAAAGGTAAAAAATTCAAAAAAAGTCAAAAACAAAGTCACCTTGTTGAATTGTGTTGTCACAGTTCATTGTAATTAAGTGTTTATTCATATATTGGTCCTATAAATCGGTTGAGTCGGTTGAAATAAGTGGTCTATGCATGTATAACGTAGGAAATACCTTTGATTAGCCCCTGAGACCCCTAGGATAGGTCTTTAGGTTAGGTTCTTGGTCAAAATATTAGAAAACACCTAAAAATCAAAAAATCAAAAAATCCCAAAAGAACAAAAAATCGAGGTTAAAAGGATGATGCTATTCTGAATCATGGTTTTACCACTCACACATGAATGTTCAAATTTTTTTCATTATGATTGATGTCACCATTTCTCAGGAGCAATTCAAGGATGTCAAAGAACTAGAAAAGCTATGATTGAGAATGATATTTTTCTTTGTCTGTTGTCTGTGAGTTGATCATTATTACTATGTGAATTGTCATGGGATGTGACCTACAAAGAAACACTGATGACATTCCAGATTCGCATAGGAAAATGATCGAATCTTGTCTGTTTATGCAAGAAACGCCCAGGTCATCTTGGTCTAAATATACCTAGATGCTTATGTCAACTTGCACTATCAAACATCATGGAAGTGCTCAGGTCATCATGGTCCAATTATACCATCAATGTTTGTACTAAATTTCAATATTTCAAAAGCTCAATGATGATAACAAGAAAAATAAATCATTGGGATGACACCATTGCATTGTTAGAATTGTATGTCTAGGTTGCATTCATATTAGTTGCTATAAGGGTATTTATAGATTTTTCCAAGGTTGATGTTATTTCTATCATTAACAGACTAAGTACATTTGACATTTCCAAAAAGATCATTTAGAGGCATAAGCATTATGACACCAATCATAGCATTATCATTGCATTTAGGCATCCATCTAGTCATCAATCATATGTTTATATTATAAAAAAACCAAGAAAAACAAATCCATTGATCATATCATTTTCATCCATAAACATTTAATAGTAATGCATTATAGGCACCAACATATGTAAATTATCATTCATTCACCTCATATATGCATTAGATCATAATATTTGCATCAAAAAATACAAAAAAACATAAATTTTCATGCATACCATACATCCATAGGAGAATATAAAGTCATTCATTATTAGGGTCATTCATCTTTACCTTAACATTATTTTCCATTCATCGCATCACACATCATTGCATTAGAAAAATATAAAAGTAATAGCATATAATTTTTTTCATAAAATGACATAGGTTCATAACATATTTGCATCCATAACACATATAATATCATCATCATAACACATTGCATAACATACATAACATAGAAATTATTTAATGCATCCATCATAAATCAACACACATAAACACATAGGATCATCATCATCGCTGCATATGTATCTCAAAATATGTCAAATGTACAAGGATATCTGAATGCCAGGAAATACATCATCAAAATGGTGATGATCATCAAGAGTTAGTGTATACATCATGATATAACATCAAATATCAAAACTATGTGGTACTGCCCCTAGACACTACTGGCATCACTAAACCTGTACCCCCTGCTGCACCTGAGGGACTGACACCTAGATCCCTCTGATCCCTTGGCAATGGCTATGTCACACCCATGCTCACTGTCTGAGATAGAGAACTGCTAGTTTGAGATTAGGTGAAGCTCTTTTGCTACTCAGGAGGGACCAACTCACATATTGGATCCTATAAAACCGGAAATTTCCTAAGAAGTGTGACGATCTCCTCGAATAATCCGTAGTCCTCGGCTGCGCTGGCCAAGTGCATCTTTCTTACAACCTCTTCTCTTAGTAATGGTCTCCTCGCATGCTCAACCCATCGCCTCAAGCAAGGTGTTCCTCCCTGCAGGGTCAAGGCTACAACCCGTCTCCCTATACCGGCCTCAGCCTCGCATTCTTGTGCTGGGCCAAGGCTTCTGCAGTATCCCTCTCTACCGCCACTTGTATCTTCCAATGGGCCTGTGAGGAGCTATGCCTGTATTTCAGGCCAACAACTGCTGCGACTCGAAGGACTCCCCGTGACTCGGGTGACAGCTTGCCCCCTAATAGTCTCAACCTCGGAATGTAAAAGTGCTGATCCGTGGACTACTGCTGCCATGAGGGAAAATGAATATGTACACACTGATGTGTTGTTGCTACCAAGGATCGCCTCCTGTGAGGCACTCTAACATTGAAACCGGGATGTGCATCACCTCCACCACCTCCTCCATCTCCTCCATCTCCTCCACCCTCATCTCCACCCTCGTCATCTCCTCCATCATCATCACCACCATCATCACCACCCTCTCCCTCCTCCTCATCACCATCACCTCTACCTCATCTCCATCCAAGTGGCCTATCCTCATCATCCTCAATTGCTGACACGGGCTCATCAGGCCTCGAAAGCCTCAGAAATGGATGCTGACAAAAATACAATGAGTAATCCTCACTCACGTATCCCTCGACTATCTTCGGATGATAATCTTAGATCACTAGTTGTAAATGAAGGTACTCATCACATGCAACATCATAGGACAATGTAGGTCCCCACTCAGTCACATCCTACTATCTACGAGCATATAGGGCTAATCCTCGAGGCATCCCCTAGACCCTACCATACTGTTTGAGCACTCTCCACAATAGAAATCTCTCGATAATATAATGTGTTCATCTAATGAGGTATTTGACAGTCATGAAGTAAGGAACCTCTAAGTGATCTTCAACCCACTACTCACAGTCTACGTATGGCTGCTAGGTAACTGCATCTAGGTCATCCAACACCCATCTCCAATACTCCAGTTTTCCCAGCTTATGTTGGACAATTACACCTACATAACCATAGATATAAGGTCTCCCAAATGGCTAAAATCTATCCTTCTTTGAACGTGTCACTACAATATGCTCCCAGGTCTAGACCTAGAGCAATGTAACTCCTATTGACAAGCTAGCTCCTCTGAGATATAATACTTGGTGCAAATCATGATATAAGTGTGCAAGCATACATGACCGCCAAGCAAAATAGGTCCCAAATTGGATCATCTGCTCTAAAGTACGACCCCAACCAACAAAAAATCCCTTTTCCCTCTTGTCGGGACATAAGAAGCCACCAAAAAATCTCACAAGAATGGAAGGAAAAGGGGAATATCTAGAAAATATCTCTTGCCACGGTATCTAGTATCCAACAATATGATCATCCTAGAAAATTTGACATAACACATTCATACGTCCTTGCTTAGTAGGTTCATAGGTCATAATATCACCTACTATAGGAATCCACAAATCCTATACACATCCTTTGGTGTAATAGACATCTCTTCGGTGGGAAAATGGAAAGTGTTGTGGTCGCTATGCCACCTCTTGTCCATTGATGCTAACAATCCCTGATTAATCCTAACCTGGGGAATATCAATCAATGACGATACATCACATCTCTCAATAATATCTCTGTCGATGTGTGACAACTGTGGGATCAACTACCAAGTTCACGTGAATCACTCTCGAGACTGAAGATTATCTAAATCCATCTCCTATAATTTTACAACATCACAAATTGACATATCAATCAAACAAAATCAGCAAAATAATCAAACATCAATCAATCAACATATCAGTTCTAATGAAATTCTCATCAAATCTCATCAACATTTTTTTTGATTCTCGCCTATCATGAGGTCACTAAATTATCTACTATATCATCAATACTTAATAATTGGCTAATGCGATCAAACATCACCAATTTCAAGGAGAAAAATCACAAAATCTTCAAATCTTCCCTAAAAGTACCAAAACAGAGTGTCTATGAGCCATTTGGTAGATGCACTAGAGAATTCCAACATAGCACCAATGACTCTTACAGAGGATGGTGTAGGAGCACCTTCACATCACCATGATTCTACCTTGTAGATGATTCCATTTAGAGTATTTTTCATTTTTAGGGGTCATTCAAGAGCCATTTGATGAGTATTTGGCAAAGAAATGTAAAATTGTCAACAAAAATGCCAAATTTGCAAAAGTGTAAAAGTTGCATAAATTAGGAGTTAATAGGTCATTAGGGTCTACTCAAAATAGGAAGTTAAAAATAGTTGGAAACTAATTCTATATGTTTTAAATTCCTTTAAAAATTCTTTGGAAACATTTGAATCCTCGTTGGTGATTGAAATCTTGAAGAAAATAATAAAAAACTCTATTTTTATGCACATTTTCTAAAAAAATGACTATTTTAGGCTCATGTACTGGATTGTCCAGAATTTTAATAGTGAAAAATTGGTTGTAAGTGGGAGTCAAGTCAATCACCTTCCTATTGATTCTTGTTTCATGCAATTTCATTAACATTTGAATAAGATACATTCATTTTTCTAATAACTGCTAAAAAACCCTTGCTAGGGTAATAGTGAATCAAAGAAATTAATTTTCTCTTAATTTGTATAGTGAAATAATCTGAAAATTTGCATGAAGGTCTATATTCAGGCTATCTTTCAAACTTCAAAATTTTTGGGGCTTAACTTATGGTATTGGGTGAGAACAAGGAGGCCCTAGGTCTGGTTTTGTCACAAAATATGAGAAAAAGACAGTGTATAGTCATGTAACCTACACTTTATGATTGAAAAGCATTTTCATTTGAGTGGAAGTGATTGATAAAGGTGTGAGAAAGTGTTATGAATCATTTACTTCAATCTCTAGTGAACCAAAAAAGTTTGAATTCTTCTTAATTCTGGCTGTCCTGGGTAGACAGTGAACAGTCCTAAAAGGCAGAGTATTCAATTGTTGGTTTGTAAAAGTCAGAAACTCCTATCTTTTGAAGCTTTCCAAGTTTGGATAGGTGAATGGACTTGTTTTTTGAATGGATAGTTGCTGACTGTCCTTTAAGGGCAAAGTATTTGCAATCATCTTTAGGACAGTCTTAGAGAACTAAGGGATATGGTGGGGCAGAGTGATGCTAATGGTTTGTGTTGTTGGCTTTAGGATTCTTGGTGAGTGTTAAGACTATGTTGTGTCCATGTTTGAGTCATATCTATTGGAGGAGACATATTTGTTCTTGAATGAACCAATGCATTGGAGAGTGCAATAATGACGTGTTTTGAATCTTTGTAACATGAAATTGAAGATTGCACTTGTAAACTCAGTTGGATAATGGTGTTTGATGGATCTAATAACTTTTGGAACTATAATCTCATATGTGAATTAAGTTTTGGTTATTGAATTTGGGAAACTTTGTTGTCTTCCTTTGACTCTGCATCATAGTGGTATCAGAGCCTAGGAAAGGTTTGGGCTGATAAGTTGATAAGTTGGTTGTGGTTTTGTAGTTGTGTGTTTGCTGGTTGTTTGTAGGTAGGAGAGTTGTGAAGCAAGGAGGAATCTTGCTTGAGAAGATGGAGAACTTGAAGAAGCATTTGCAAGCAGAGCGAGAGAGAAAGAAGAAGAAGAGACAAGCCAAGTTTGATAAAGAGATTATTGAGATAAAACAAGAGATGGAAATGATGGATAGAGAGTTCCTAGAATTTATAAAGAAGATAGAACAAATGATGAAGCACTTAATGAGTTGGCACCAAGATAAAGAGGAGAGTCACATGGCCTATTCAAAAGATAATAAAAATAGGAGAATGGAAATCGAATGAAGGAACAAGAATCCTTTGAAGATGCAAAGGAATACTTCATTGAAGAAGAAGTTACAGATACTCCAAGTCATGAAGATGAATAAAGGACCAAGAGCATATATTTGATTCCGTGAGGTTGAGGAAATTGAGTTGGTTAAGGGAATGATCATGGATGAATTGGTCATAAAGGTTTGCAAGGAGTTACAACATGATGGAGGTATCATGATTATGACCTTATATCATTTCATTGTATTACTAATGTTTTGGACAAAGGATTGTTTGTAGGTTGAATGAGAAAAGGAGACGCATGATATTGAGATGTATATAGCAATGAAGAATATGATTTCAGAGGGGAAGCATGGTAGAAAACTAATTTTCATGGAAAAATTTAAACCCAAAGTGAAAATGAAGGTGATAAGGAGCAGGTTAGTGGAAGAGCATTTCAGGAAAGCAATTTTGTTGGCAACCGCACTTTCAAGTGGACTTGAAATATTTTTGGTGGGGAGTTTGGTGAAGGAGAACCTTCACATCACCATGATTCTACCTTGTAGATGATTACATTTAGAGTATTTTTCATTTTTAGGGGTCATTCAAGAGCCATTTGATGAGTATTTGGCAAAGAAATGTAAATTTGTCAACACAAATGTCAAATTTGCAAAAGTGTAAAAGTTGCATAAATTAGGAGTTAATAGGTCATTAGGGTCTAATCAACAATAGGAAGTTGAAAATAGTTGGAAACTGATTCTATATGTTGTAAATTCCTTTAAAAATGCTTTGGAATATTTGAATCCTCATTGGTGATTGAAATCTTGAAGAAAATAATATAAAAACTTTGCTTTTATGCACATTTTCCAAAAAATTGACTGTTTCAGGCTTATGTACAGGCTTGTATAGACTTTTAATGGTGAAAAATTGGTTGTAAGTGGGAGACAAGTCAATCGAATTCCTATTGATTCTTGTTTCATGCAATTTCATTAACATTTGAATTAGATACATTCATTTTCTAATAACTACTCAAAAACCCTTTCTAGGGTAACAATGAATTAAAGAAATTAAGTTTCTCTTAATTTGTACGATGAAATCATGTAAACATTTGCATGAAGGTCTGTATGTAGGCTATTTTTTAGACTTCAAAATTTTGGGGGCTTAACTTGTGGTCTTGGGTGAGAACAAGGAGGCCCTAGGTCCGGGTTTGTCACAAAATCTAAGAAAAAGACAGTGTACAGTCATGTAACACATGTTTGATGATTGAAAATCATTTTCATTTGAGTGGAAGTGATTGATAAAGGTGTGAGAAAGTGTTATAAATCATTTACTTCAATCTCTAGTGAATAAAAAAGTTTGAATTCTTTTTAATACTGATTGTCCTGGGTAGACAGTGAACAGTCCTAAAAGGCAGAGTATTCAATTGTTTGTTTGTAAAAGTCACAAACTCATGTCTTTTGAAACTTTCCAAGTTTGGATAGGTGAAGGGACTTGTGTTTTGAATGGGTAGTTGCTGACTGTCCTTTAAGGGTAGAGTATTTGCAATCATCTTTAGGATAGTCTTAAAGAACTAAGGGATATGGTGGGGTAGAGTGATGCTAATGGTTTGTGTTGTTGGCTTTAGGATTCTTGGTGAGTGTTAAGACTATGTTGTGTCCATGTTTGAGTCATATCTATTGGAGGAGACATATTTGTTCTTGAATGAACCAATGCATTGGAGAGTGCACTAATGAAGTGTTTTGAATCCTTGTAACATGAAATTGAAGATTGCACTTGTAAACTCAGTTGGATAATGGTGTTTGATGGATCTAATAACTTTTGGAACTTTGATCTCATATGTGAATTAAAATTTTTGGTTATTGAAGTTGGGAAAGTTTGTTGTCTTCCTTTGACTATGCATCAAAGGCACAATTGTTTTCAAACCGTTGGAGAATCCCTTTGATGTGTAGAAACCCTAGGCAAAAGTGCCATTACTAGCGACAGAGGCACTAAAAGTCAAAAGCGCCAAAATAGTCTATGAAAGCATCAAAGAATCTCTTTGAAGTGCTAAAAATCTTGGCAAAAGCACCGACAAATCTCACCTAAGCGCCATTAAAATATTCTAAAGCACCAAATTTTTTTAAAATTTAAAACTCGAACATGAAAAAATGTGAACAACCATTTCAAATTCATGAGAAAGGTTTCAAAATCCTTACTGAAGGTTCGTATCCTACTGGCCGATTATGTTGTTGCACCTGCTCAAATCAATGAGTCTGCAGAGGGATTACCATCTTGCACAAAAGCTCAACAATGCTCTCTCACTTCAACAATTTTCAAATCACAAGATGCACAAATGACTTATTTTTTACTTTTTACTCTTACTAAGGGTCATTAAAAGAGGTAATTTTGGTGGCATATTTTAATTTCTTTTAAGAGGCAATTAATTGGGGCAGTTTAAAATCTTTCATATTGGGAGATAAATCACTGGGATATTATCAAATCAAGATTTTATCATCATCATCATCGTAAATCAATTGAAATTTTAAAAAATCATCAAGAAAAATCCTTTATTATCACAAATTCCTCGATTTATCTCCCAAGGGGGCATACAGTCGTAATCTTTCGAAAATCATCATCTGGGGCATTGTTAAATTTTTTAGCAACACTAGTAAATTTTTCTTTGAAGTAATGCGTAAACACATCACTTTAAAGAGGGGCAAAATGTATACACCTAAAATTTGGTCTAGAAAATATTAATTAAATATAATTGATTATTTAATTAATGAAATCTTTATTCCTCTACTATATAAATAAATTGAAAATTTATTTACATAGTTCCTATTTTAATTGATTCCTTCTCATTAAATTTGAATTTCATCACATTTATACATATTATTCTAACCACCTTCCACCTCACCTCCAACTCACCATGTGCCACATGAAAATAATTATTCTTATTTTCTAAAATGGATATTTGTTCTCAACAATTTTAACCACAAGATACATGGCTCCTTCATTCAAATGATTCTTTCTTACAATTGGCAAGATGGTTTTACTAAAGGGAACAGTTGTCTTGTTTTCTCCATCCTTCTCATTCTTCACCGTTGATTTTTCCATATCAAATCTTAATCGTTCATGGCTACCAACTCACCAAATGCCTTGGTAAAATCTATAAATTGAGGCCCATTTACAACTTTTTCATAAGGAGCATTTGCATAACATTACTTTGTAGGAATTCATTCAAGTTTTTGAGAGTTTAGTTTGCATTTTTAATTCAACATTTTAGAATAGCTTAACAACTAGTTTAGAATCATGGCTCCTTTAGATGTTTCTTAGTTTAGTTCATCATTTAAGATAATATACATTTTATTTCCATTAGCTTAATTCTACATTGTATCATTTCCATACCAATTCATACACAACAGTTCATTCATCATGTTACTTCATCATTTCACTCAGCTAAATCATTCAATCACATAGATGTAGATTTAGATTCTACATTGTAGTTAAATAGGCTACTCGTTTCTTCAATGACATCTCAATGATTTGAGCACAAATAAGATTTGAGAGCATAATTACTAGGACACTTAAGATTAGAGGAAGATGGGATGTTTTTAAGGAACTATGTTATCAAATTGTATTTTGATTTAAGTTAAATTTCCTTATTGTAATACTTTCCATCTAATTGTGTGTTATTAGTTTGATATAATTCGCATATTTTTATATAGACATACAACAATGATTACTTTGTAGAATGGAGATGGAGTTCTTGTAAGACACATTTTGAAATTATTGCATATATGATTGTGTGGTTGTCTCCAATTTTATTTTTCCTTATTATTCAAGTCAAGTGTATCAAGCATATAATTTGTTTATCAAAGCACATTTGCTATTTTTTGTGTGGTTGTTTTAACTGGGTTCTTCAAGTAAGAATTAAACTCTTTTAAGTAAATCATAGTATTCTGGAAAACTCATTTGGATTGATAAGAATAGTCTCATAATTACTTCATTGCACGCTTAAATACAAGTTATAAACATCTAAGTGCCAAAAAATTCAAATTTCAGCTAGAAGGATGACACATATCATTCTACATTTTGACTCCATTGCCCAAAAGTAGAAGGCACTGATCATATCTATTCTAAAAACAATATTTCACAAAATCTCATTTATACTCTAATTTTCTGAAGTAGGAGGAGTAGAAGTTAGTTTGGTATTTAAATCATCTATTTCAAACCCTCATGCCATATTGAAATAGATTGAGAGAAAATCATTTAATTGAAAAGTTGTGATCAAATGAGGATGATTTAATTGAAAAGATTATGAGGATGATTTAATTGAAAAATTATTGATCACTCAACTTCTTCAAACTTGCAAAAGGTTTTTAATTTGCTTAATTATTGCAATTTTTAATCTTAGAGAGTTTACATTCATTGATGATCAAGGTACACCTGCCTAGGCATATCAAAGCTTGAAGAACAGGGAATTCTAACCATCTTGGTTGATTTCATTTGTTGGCCAAATCATTATTAAACTTGAACATAAAGTTTGGCAATCTGCAGATTTGGGAACCAACAAGATGCAAGATTTGAGAAAAAAAGAAAAATGTTTTGATTGATACTACAAATGGTTGTAGCTGGTATGCCCTTAATAGTTGTGTCATCTTCTTAAGTTGCAATATGTTCTTTTTTCTTCCATTGGTGAGGATGCCATTTGGAGTGAAAATAGCCTCCACTAGATGTGCCTTCTTGATTATAATTTCCTTGAGTTGGGTCATTATACCAACAATGATTAGTGTCATGTGTGTGAGTACTAAAAATTTAATATCATTGATTTTCCTTCTTATGCTTATGTAGTTGTTGTGGTGGATTTTATGACTACTTGTGTGGTTATCCTTTTCAAAAACTCTTACCACATTGTTGTCTCAAGATTGATACTTTGTCCTCAAACTCATCTTGCACAAATTTGATAGCTTTTTCTTATTGAAGCAATTTCACTAGTTTTTCAAATGATGCCTTTTGCTTGGTGATGTTCAATGTTGTGACAAATGTCTAGAAATAGGAAGGAAGAGCTCATGGAGTGATTGAAACAAGCAATTGGTCCTCCAGCTTTTCACCAAGGGCAACAAGCTTTGCTCGAAGTTCTGATACGTGACATAATAATTCCTTTACTTTCTCATTGGCTTTCATATTAAGTGTATGAAGCTTGGATTAGAGATGGAGGATCTTGGTTCGATTCTTTGCTTCATAGATGGTGGATAGAGCATCCTAGGCCATTTTGACATTGTCGCATCTCGAACATGTGGTTGAACCTTGTTAAAGATGTTGAAGGTGATCAACATAAAATCTTTTAGATTGGACTTGTTGAACTTTTTCTGCTCATCTACATCAATTGAATACTATACTCCACTAGTAATAATTCCCAATAGCTCTTCAAATTGAAGAATCATGCACATCTTCATTTTCCACACAACATAGTTGGGCCCCTTGAGAAGTTGAGCATTTGAGAGAAGCAACTTTGGGGCAAACATGATGACACCACAAAATAATAAAATAATTTTTTTTTATTCCTCAAGAAATTTTATAATTTAGGTTGACATACACATATTTTTAAAGACGAAAAGTGGTGTACAAATGAACTTTGTATGCTCATGTAGTGAAATGAGGATGCCTATATGGATGTTCTACCTTGTACTCATCATCTGTGCATCATATCCTTCCTCAAATTTGACATGAATTCTCCTTGCTTTGCATTTCACATTAGAAAGAAAATACTCTCCAAGTAGGCCTTACCTAAGCCACTCATCCAATTGTAAGTTACTGATATTTCGTAAAGTGAAATAGAAGTGAATATTGTCTACAATTTCATCTTGACCTCTTATTTGTTGCCCATTTTTAGGATTTCTTGCAACAATGCTTGCATCAGTTGGTACAATCATCATCCACCAAAATTCACCTTATACAATTTTGTGGAAATGAATAATATTTAGGCTGGTGTGAATAACGCCCAACGGAGCAACAAAGAAGATCAACCTTAACAATTTCACACCCTTTAAAAATGTCTCTTTTGTCATTTATTACAACTAACAAGATTAGAAGCCAAAGAAAAAATGGTGTCAAGAATAAAAATTAAATTGTATAATTATCCGAACCTCTATCATGCCTCCTTATTGCATAATATTCAATGGAATCATGAAAATGGTTACTTCATTTCTCTTAGTAGCAATGATTACTTTGTAGAAGGGAGATGGAGTTCTTGTAAGGTACATTCTTCTACTTCCCCACACCTTTTAGGGATTCGTACATCTGCCAGCAACATCTCAACTTCCTCACAGGAATGCAAATGCCCACATAACCCCCATATGCCTTATTCCATAGAGGTCGATGTGCAGTAAATGCTACAGTTGTAGATTGAAATATCACACAGGTCACTACCAAAAAATTAGGTTTCTATGCCATTTCTTCTCCTTTCTATGCCATTTCTTCTCCTACACTTCCTTGAGATTCCATTGCATAGGTACACACCTTTCACAAATTCAAAATGCAACATCATAATCTCATTACTCCAGATGACAATGGGTATCTGAAATATGAAAAAAACACCTCCTCATCGCACAAGTATTAAATGGATCGGACTCTGATACCAAATGAAGAACTTGATAACTTGATGATTTATTCAATGATCAACAGGAGCATTTATACATGCAAGGAATAGTGGGTGGTTGAACAAGAAATAGTTAAACTGACAGGTTAATTGTATACTCGCTTGCTAACATAGGAAATAATGTAATAATATATTTATGCTAACACTTGCTACCTTGAAATAGTGGAAGGGAATGTAGAGAGAGCAAAGGAATTTTTGATCAAAACATTGCAACTTCTGCATTATTCAAAAACTTTTTTGGAGGTAGCTATTCATCTAGAATCAATAAAGACAGGTTCTAGGAAAGTTGAATATCTTGATTCTATGTGGAACAAATAAATTTGGATCTTATGAAATAACTACTGCAAATAGAGAAGAGACATCAAGTATGGACCTCCTTGGAGATGTTAATATTATTACAGAGGGAAAGTATTGTCACAGTTAGATATAGGTTGGAAGTAGTTTCTTGAAGTTGTTCCTGAAAAGATAATTCAAATGTGTTTGAATTTTCTTGTTTTCAAATAAAATAAAATTACATAGGAAGTGTAGGATATGAAGTGGTAGTTGATGACTTCACTTTTCATTTATTTGTGATGTTTTTTTTGGATGGAAAATTCATTGTGTTTTCATCTATTGTCTTAAAATATTTGTGTCTTGTGAGGGGGGCACAAAATAAAAAGTGATTAGTTTTTCTAACACGGGATTTGACAAGTGTGTGAGTTTGTTAATTTCATAAACAAAAAATCAATTTTGGTAGACTCCATGTTTTCTATGTTGATTCTGAAATTATTGTTCCTGTGTGTACAATAATTGTTTTTAGTATTCAGTTTTTTTGTGTTAGTTTATATTTAAATTCATTTCACATTGTTGAATCAGTTTTGAAATAGTATATTATTTTGTGAGTTTATTATTTTGATGTTGAATTTATAGTTATATCATACTTCTTTACTTATATTCTTGAAATAACCATCTATGAATTGTTACTATTGAATTATCTCTTTCAAAGATATTTTATTCCATTGTAGTCTTTTGTTTCCTACTTTCTAGTTAAAAACACGTCCATTTAAAATTTGAATTTTATCACAAAAGAGAACTACCTCTCTCAAACACAAAGGAAAACTATTAATCTCATAATGATTTCTCAAATTGTTGGAACATTTTATTGTTGTCCATTGAAAAAATATGATATTTTTGACAGTGACAAAAACTATTTACCAACACTCATAGAAAATTTAAATTCCTAAACAAAACTAAAATTATATTTTAGAATTTAAATTTATATCTCATCATCTTTTAACTTTCTATCCTTACTTCATCATCATCCATTTCTTATCCATGTGCAGTCAATGATCTTGTCCTATTCCATCCCCACTCAATCTTGTTTCGAGCGTAGCCAACATTTTAAATCAGTCTTTTAACAAAGAAAATGAGCATCAGTTGAAGGTGTGGTGGAAGAAGATGTGTACAACTTAACTCCGTCAAAGTCCTCCAAAAGCGTTGTGTTAGACTATAATATTCATGTTCATGAAAGCATGGTTAGTGGGAGAAAACGTAAAGTCCTCCAAACGCATTGTGAGAGATCAATAATAGCTGATAGCTGTAAAACTTCAGGACATTTATATAATCTTTAAATCTTACTTTGATAATAAGAATCTTCATTTCATGATTTCTGCATCGGAGGATTTTTTTTTTTTTCCTTTCTCTGTCTTTGGTCGAACATGTTGTCAGGAGAATCTGGTTTGTTGGCATAATGTGCAACTAGCGTTATGTCCGCCTGTGAAGACATATATTAAAGTCTAAAATACGTATTTTCAAGTCAACCCCCCCATTGAGTTTGCAGCTGGCCAGCAATTCTCTAAATCTTCTTATTAAAAATAAATGAAGTCGACATTTCGTTTTGTGGGCACCGAAAAATAATTGTTATTTGTTTTGCTGCTTGGCCGACGTGAGCAGCAACAAGAATTCTCAAGAGATGGAAATGTCATCCGCTCAATGGTGGTACAGATTGTCTCTCATAATAATAGAAACTAAATAATTTTGTAAGGTGTAGGCTGACGAATTGAGAAATTATTTGATTTATTGTTTGTTGCAGGCCATGATGATCCGATGCAAGTAATGCAGAACAACAACAATCTATATGAGCATATACAACCTAAATATTTAGGAAAACAGTTCAATAACCAAAAATTTCTGTTTGCATAATTAATTTTAATTCATATATTCAAAATAAAGTTTGCAGATCTTTTATGTCAAATTGTAAAATAGTTTTCATTCACATATTATTACAAATTAATAATATATCATCTATGTAACATTTTGATAAAAAAAAAATATATCATTAATATTTGAAATACATTAAATAATTTCACCCAACAATTATAAAATATACAAAACATATACAATATTTATCCAACATCTAAATTTATAAATTTTACTGAAATACACCTCTTTTGATAAATTTTCTGGTTATATGTAAAGATAGCAAGGAAAAATATATGTTGTAATATTTAAATCTTATTTGAAAATAGGAAGGAGGAATTATATAACCTATTATGAGTTAACAATCCATCCTTCCTTGCTACTCTCTATGTGTCCATCAACAAGATAAATAACCACTATTAACGAGCATTAAGGGATTCTGTAATCGTAGCATTTGATTGAGATAATGTGCCAAAAGTGGAACCTTCTCCATGTACTTTGTACACATCTACAGGTTTCTGAAAATCAATATCATCTTTACTTAACAGTATTGTCACGACCTCAGACATTGATGGTCTATGATTGGGAGAAGCTTGTATGCATAGAAGCGCAAGGTTTATCACCCTCACCACCTCTTCTTCCCTATACCCTTCCATCTCCTTTCCACTTTCCACTAGCTCTAAAACCTTGTTATCTTCGTATAGGCTCCAAACCTGCCATAAGTTTTCTAAGAAAATGATCAAGATTTTTAAGGGAGTGAATGATGAGATAAAAGGATTAAAAGAATATTATTATAATTTTAAAATACCCATTGAAACAGATATTGCATATGAGGTGGTTGCTTCAAGTCAATGCTTTTTCTGCCGCTAACAATTTCAAGAACCACCACACCAAAGCTGTAGGTGTCAGCTTTCTCTGTTAATTTCCCACGACCAGCATATTCAGGAGCTGTGTATCCTCTGCAAAATCCAAAAGGATGGTGTTACTATTTCTATTGAAAAATCTGAAATTAGAAAAATAGTAGATAAAGTAGGAGTTTACTCACAAAGTTCCTGCAAATCTTGTGCTAACATGAGTTTTATCATTTGGAAGAAGTCTTGCCAGCCCAAAATCTGCTATTTTTGCCTGAAAGTTGTTGTCAAGTAATATATTGCTTGATTTAATATCACGATGGATGATACGGACATGAAATTCTTCATGGAGATACGCCAAACCACGTGCAGTGCCTAGGATAATGTTGAACCTTTCCTTCCAACTCAAAGGTTTATTCTGTTTTCCTGCATGTAAGGCAATTCACTAGAGTTTCAAAACCTATCATGTTTGTTATAACAGATGAAGGAAGCAAAAATGAAAGAAGCAAAAGAGAAAAGTTAAGGAATAGAAAACCAAATAATATTCTATTGAGGCTGCTATTGGGCATGTACTCATAAACCAAGAGTCTTTCTTGGCCTTGTCTGCAACATCCAAGTAAACGCACAAGATTTCTGTGATGAACATTAGAAATGAGTTTAACTTCGCTTTCAAATTCAGAAATTGTGCGAGGAGAACAACCTAATGTCAGCTTCTTTACTGCCACAAATTTACCATTTTTCAATATACCCTGCAAAAATCAAATAATCCATCATCTGAATACATTCACACACAAGCCTAATATGAGCAGAAAATAAATGATAGTTTACCTTGTATACTTCACCAAACCCTCCTTGTCCAAGCTTATTTGCTTGATCAAAATTATTAGTTGCCTTTTTCAGTATCTTAAAGTCAAAAAGTTCTGGTCCACGCAGTTCCGTTGCTCCTTCGATATCCACTATTCCATAAATTTGTTATATTAGTTTTTAGTTAAGATCAAATTAAGTTGCAAGAGTTTTGCTTCCTTATCTATAATATATTAAATTCAGAGTTTTAAGAGTTTACCTTGTTTCTGCCCTGGTTGCATTATTTGCTTCTGGAAGACAAGGAGACAATTTATAAGGCCAAGTAGGAATACCCCTCCCACAACACCAATTATTATCCACACTCTAGAACTCGCCTTCTTCCCTGAAAAACAAAATGGAGAATACCTCAACTGTGAAAAAATAATTGTAAATATGAGTAAATGTCACATAAATTTTAAACAAAAGCGATTCAGGTGAACGACTGAAGGTCCTCGTCACTTGATTTTATGAAATTACAATTCTGAAATCGAAAGTTCAAAGGAAAAGTGTTAACATATTTGCAAGCTCTTCAATTGAATATAATTAAATTATAACCTGTAAGTAAGAAGGGTGCCAGGTCAATTTTCGCATTGACTGGAAAAAAGGGCTTCGAATCATATCGCAAATAGCACCCAGCATCTAGAGCCCGACCCTCGGAGCGAGGAAAACAATTATTTACGTTGATCTGAGCAAGACTCAGACAATCTGCGCAGGAATTGGTTGGAATGGAAAGCAGACAGGAGGCAAGTCCATAGATAGTCGTATTAGAAGGCCCTTGTCTCGTCTGCGCAGCAAAATAACCATTTATTCGCGGAGTTGCAGTGCAAAGATCGCTTATCAAACTTCGACCTGTTGCCAAAAATGAAGTGGAAGCGGCGACGTCGACTTCGCCGCACACCTGTTTGTGTGACGCATCAGTGTGTTGATCATAAAAATTGGAATTATCAAAACGCAGGAAACAGCCGTCGTAGGTTGCTCTGCCGCCGGACGAATTGGAGCAGTTGCGAACTTGCTTCTCTGCCACTTTTATGCACTCAACGCAATCGGCAGACGACTTATCCTTTCTGCACTGCGCCAGAACGTATATCGAATCTGCCAGATCTGTTGCTTTCACCTCGTCTTTTGTAGCAAATCCAGATTGGGCAACTTGTTCCACCACAGATGTCAACGCGGCGTTCAAAAGTTGCTCAACGAGTGTGGCGTTGTTGTTGGGCCTGATGTTGCATCTGAAGTCTAAAAGTCTGTTCTCTGGATCTGCTGTAATGGGGGCAATTAGCATGCATAGTAAAAAAATAAACCTTACAATTTTGTGCACAGGCTGGGCAGCTGTATCGATCACTCTGCATTCTCCCATTGATATTAGAGGTAAACTTAAAATACCAGCGTTGAAGATGGTATTTAGCTGCTTCGAAGGCCACCAAACCGTATACACTTTTCTATTCTTTGGAGGATAATTTTTTATTTTATTTCTATTATTCTTTTCATTTGATCTTATTAAAACTTGTCATTAGGGTTAAAGTTTGGATTAGGCTTTGTATTAGGATTAGAATAACGGTTAAAGATAGGATTAAATCTTCAATTAGAGTTAGAGGAAGGCTTACAAGTAAAATGTAAACAATGTTACTCTTGATCACACTTCAAAAATTGTCTTAATATTAGGATTAAACTTAGAGTTAAGTTTAAGATTACATTTAGAACTAGAATTAGAATTAGGATTAATGTTAGGGTCAAAATTATGATTAAAATTATTGTTAAGATTAGACCTAACACTAGCCTTATAATTAGGGTTAGGATAGTTATGTTAAAAAAAAGAATTAGGATTATGGTTAGAATTAGAATTAAGATTAGAATTAGAGCTGCAATCAAACTTATAGTTAAGATTAAAATTAAAATTAAGGTTACAATTATGGTTATGCTTAAAGTTAGGGTTATAATTAGGATTAGAGTTAGAATTAGAATTAGGGCTAGGGTTAGGATTATAATTCAAGTAAAGTAAAAATAACTCTTCAAATTAAATCTAGATAAATAGTAAATACATATTATTTAAAAAGATAGCATTCTTAAAATATTTTTATTCATTTAAGATTTATGTTATTTTACTTTACAATAATTATTAAAGATTATTTTATTTTATATATCCAAGAGTTATTTTACTTTTAACACACTAAATTTCAGTTGTGCTAATCAAAATTATACTTAGTAGGAATCAAACTTGAGGTCAAAATCAAACCTAACAACGATAATCTTCACTCCCATACTAACATTGGAATAGATTAATCTTACAAGAGTCCATTGATCTCAAACTAGAACTAACCTACTTCTAAATTGCTATGTCATACCAACCCATCTATCAACTAGATAACACACTCTTTACGTGCGTCTAAATCGACAACAAATATTTTTATTATAAATACTACTAAGACAAGTATTGTGTTTGTGAAAATATTTTCCAATTGATCTTTTGATCTACAATACTCTTTAAGTAGATTTCTCTATTGTTTTCTAACTCTCTGATGAAATGGTAACTTATGTCAATATGTTTTCTCCTTTCATGAAAAACATGGTTCTTTGACAATGTAATTATTGACTTGTTATCATAATATATTGGAGTCGACCCATCTTGATTATACAATAAGTTAGTCATAACTTGTCTCATCTATACTACTTGGCATGTTGCTAATGTTGTTGCTACATATTCTACTTTGACTGATGAAATTGTCATTATATGATGTTTATTTGATGTCCATGAAACAACACCTGATCCACAGTGAAACACATATATAAGTACTCTTCTTATCATCAATGCTACTCACAAAATCATTGTTAGTATAAATAATCAAATCAAAATATTTTGTTATGAAATATAATATTCCATGTCCTATTGTTCTTGCTACGTATATTAGAATTCTCTTCCCAACTTGCCAATGTGAGTCTTTTGGTGACTCCATGAATCTTGATATTAGACTAACACCATACATGACATATGGCCTCATGGATACAAAGTACATTAGACTTCCAATGAGTCTTTTGTATAATGTTGGATCAACATTGAATCCCTTATCTTCTTTATTGAGTTTATTTTATTACAATTGGGGTTGATTATGGTTTGTAATTCAACATCTCGAATCTTTTTAACACATCCTTAGCATACTTAGTTTGACAAATTAAAATACCTTTATATGATTAAACAACATAAATTTCCTAAGAAATTCTTTCTTTATGGCCGATTTAAACATATCTATAGGCAAATCTCAAGTAAAAATCAAATAATCAACATATAAGAATACAATCAAATGAGTTTCTTGCTTGGTTTTCATATATAGTGTATTCTCAGATAGTTTTGCAAAAGTTATTACTTTATCATGTATGGATAAATTTGACTATACCATGCTCTTGGTGCTTGCTTGAGACCATAAAGAGCTTTCTTTAGTTTATATAAAGTTCAATGTCCACATACTTCATATCTAGGTGGTTTTTGTAAATAAAAATTTTCCTCTATAAAACCATTCAAAAAAGCTAACTTGACATCCACATTATAAACACTCTAATTATTTTATGTTGTTATAGCTAAAACCATTCAAACCATATCAAGCCTTACTATAGGTGAAAATGTTTCATTGTAATCAATTCCATATTGTTATGCAAAATTTTTTACTACTAACCTTGCTTTATATTTATCAACTTTACCTTCTACATTGAACTTGGTCTTATAGACCCATTTGACCTCTATACATTATTTACCTTTAGGGAAAACTACCAATTCCCACATTTTATTTCTTTCAAGAAAACCTCTCTTTATTCATGGCCTTGATCCAATTTTCTTCCTTGACTACATCTCCAAAATATACAAGATAATGAGTAAATAAAGAAAAATTTAAATGTAAATCTAAATTACCTTCTCTCTTTTCTCCTTGGTCATAAATCTCCTTCAAGCTCTTTTTTTCCTCAATATAATTTTACATTGATCTCTTAGTTTGGCTAGAGTAGGATCAAAATCATCACTTAGTTGTGAATCAAATGATTCACCTTGTATTGAATTTCTTTGTGTTCTCAACTCTTCCAAGTTATCTCCTTGGGAATTTCTTGCTGGGGAATTTGGTGCTTATGGTTGAGATTGTGGACTTTGTTGATTACCTTGTGCACCATGATCTCCAAAAGGGCGAAAGGGGGAGGGATTGGGATTTCTTGAAATAACACAATTTGGCAGGTCTCTCACTTCTTCCAATAACATATCTTCTTTACCTTGTGGTATTGTGGATGTAATAGTGATTGATTTATCAATACTTACACATGCTTCTTCTTGTGGGATTGTGATTTTAATATTGATTGATTTATGAATACTTCTATCCCATGATTCTTTAAACTAAACATATTTACTTATGATTACTCTCTTGGTGATAGGATTATACAATTTATAGGCTTTTCATTCTTCACTATAGCCAATAAAAATGCATTTCTTGCCTTTATCATCCAATTATCTTCTCATTTCTTCTAGTGCAAGTGTATATGATACAAATCCAAACATTCTTAAATGAGAAACATTGTGTTTCCTACCACTTTGGATTCTTCTTATGAAACTCTATCTTTGACACTCTTTATTGGACATCTATTCAAAATATATATTCATCACATGTTACTACTTCTGCTCAATATTTATCAGATAGATGTTTGGACTTAACAATAATGAACTATCCATCTCCATAATTATTCTATTCTCTCTCTAGAACACAATTTTGTTGTGGTCTATACTTGGTAGGGAAGTGCTTCTTAATTACATGATATCTGTAAAATTCTAGAAACTCATTAAATTTAAATTCACCACATCTATCTGATCTAACTAATTTGATGTATTTAATTCTTTTTTTTTCAACCATTACTTTAAAGAATTTGATTATTGTAAAAACCTTATACTTCTTGAGAAAGTAAACCTATCTTTTTCTACTAAAATTGTCAATAAAAGTTAAATAAAATTTTCCACCCAATGATGGAGTCTACATTGGTCCACATAGATCAATTTGAGAAAGTTTGAATGGGAATCTTACACTATATGAAACTCCTATTTGAAAAATTTCTCTATGTTTTTTTCCAAATTATAGGTTTTTCATGAATTGGTTGGTATCTCAATTGGTGGCAATCCTTTTACCATCTAATTCTTCTACAATAAAATCAAACTAAAAAATGAATATGACCACATATGAGATGCCAAAGTGAAGTTTGGTATAAGTTGGTTGTCTTATATGCAACTACAACA
This sequence comes from Sequoia sempervirens, assembly GCA_007258455.2. Lineage (NCBI taxonomy): Eukaryota > Viridiplantae > Streptophyta > Pinopsida > Cupressales > Cupressaceae > Sequoia > Sequoia sempervirens. The sequence continues at coordinate 22,514 of VDFB02205927.1, forward strand.
CTTTGACTTTCACTCCTGATTTTGAGAGGGTGCATTTAATTCCTAGTCAGTTCAATCCTTGCAATCAACTATTCACTAGGATGTGTATCCAATACAATACAAATATTATCTTTAAAACATAATTTATAACCCTTATATACAAGCTATCTATCACTCATAAGAATATGTTTTAAATCAAACAAAAAGTAAACATTTGGAATAAATATTTTTTCACCATTTTTTGTAAAATCATTAATGCACACTTTCAAATTATAGACACTTTATTATCATTTTTGAATTTAAATTTTAATGTTACACCCCATTGTTTGAAACCTTGTTATTACCATATACTATTACTTTTAAGGGAAAATAAGCTTATAATGCATGATTATGTTTTTAATATATTTTGATGGATAAATGAGATGTATGAATATGTACTATGATGTGATTGATTTTAAATGTTTAAATGATGAATATGATTTTCATGTTATTGGATAACTTCATTCATGTTGAACTAAGAGCTAGATGTAGCAAATTATGGAAACCTCTAGTAGGAGAGGGAGAGTATCGCCCATGAGAAGGAATTGGTATGGAAACCATTGTCATAATCATCTAAGCATCTACACACACAAGTGTAGTCAAGGATGGAGGGTCCAGAAATAGGACTGTCCAACCTTGCAACAAGAGTAAACATAATGGAAACTAAATGAATTGGAATAATAACCACACATGGAAATACAAATAATGATCAATTATTCACTGGCAACATGCCCTACCTTTTAACTTATAGAATTACAAAATGATATGGTGCTAAGCCAAGAAATACAATGCGGGTCGAAGCCCTGAATCCCTATCTCGCTATCACTATCTTGATTGATTACCTAGTGAAACTACATGATGCCTACATATATCAATTCCTAGCTCCAAAAAAGGTTCGCGTCGGCCTCAAGAGGTTTAAAACCTTGAAGTTGATGAAATGTGTGAAAGGTTGGCCAAAATGTATGATTCCCCTTTGATTCTTGGACAAACATGATGTGGATCAGAATGAAGGTTCCTCGATGAATGTGCATCCTTATGGAAAGGTGTCCTGAGCTCCGCAAGTCATGGGATCTAAGTCCACACACTTGAAAAGCCAAGTCTGGTTGGTGAATGCTCTTTTTCCAAATACAACTTATATTCTGTTAGTGATAACTTCATGCTGAAATCTCCTAAACATTTGAATTCTGGATATGATGTAGATGTTACAATGAAGATCATATATCCTACTTCGTGAGCTCTGATGTTACAACATGCAGTATGAAATGCTGAGACTAGGTCCTAACAGCTAACAACTAAAATGCAAGAAAACATGAATGCAAATATTTTTGGTTGATGCAAGATTGCTTGAAACTTGGGATGCTCCTGCATCAGACACCTGAGGTTGAAGAAAAGTGAGCCTCTCACTTTCCAGGGGCTAGAGGGAAATCAATGTGGTCCACCTCAGCCTGAGAAATCCATGATGAATATTCCTTTGGTCTTCCTTTCCATTTGACTAGATATTCCTTGTATTTCCTTCCTCTAGTACTATGACCAATTCCACTATCTAAAATATCCTCAATTTCCTTTGGATGATGTGCTATTTGGTCCAGAAAACCAACTTCTTTGTCTTTCAGTGACTCTCCTTCATGATACTGGTATAGGTCTGCAACGTTGAATATAGGTGATATGCCAAATTCCCCTGGTAGTTCTACTTCATATGCATTTCCATAATTAAAATTTTTGATGATCTTACAAGGTCCAAAATTCTTCATCTTCAACTTGTTATATGTCCTAACTAGAAATCTCTGTTTTCTTAGATAGACCATTACTTCCTCTCTTACTGCAAACTCCTTGTGTCTTCTCTTCTTGTCTACTGTCTCCTTGTAGGTATTATTTATCTTCTCTAGATGCTCCTTGACTTGAGTATGCATTGTTCCCATGAATTCTACAAATTCTTCTACCCACACTCCTTTTTTTCTCCTTACTAATATCCCTCAATTTTGATACTCCTCTAGGTTGTCCTGTCACAATATCAAATGGTGTCTTCCCTGTGCTCTGGTTTACTGAATTGTTGTATGCAAATTCTGCTTGCGGTAGTATTAAGTCCCAATTTCCTGCTTTACCATTAGTCAAACACCTCAACAAGTTCCCCAAAATCCTATTTACCACTTTTGTTTATCTATTTGTCTATGGGTGGAATGCCGAACTATACTTCATGTCTATCTTCATCTTCTTCCACAATGTCTTCTAGAAATATCCAATGAATCTAGTGTCTTTTTCTGATACTATACTCTTTGGTAGTCCATGTAGTCTCATAATCTCCCTAAAAAATAGGTCTGCAACATGTACTGCATCACTCATCTTCTTACAAGGTATGAAATGCACCATTTTAGAAAATCTATCCACAACCACAAATATAGAATCAAATCTTCTTGGTGTCTTAGGTAATCCCAACACAAAATACATGCTCATGTCTTCCCATGGTCTTTCCAGTACTGTCAATGGTGTATACTTCCTAGGTAGGGTTCTGATTGTTTCCCTTTGCAACTTGACAAATACTACAACTTTGAACATACTTTGTGACATCCTTATACAACTGTGGAAAAAAATAGTTCTCACTCACCAATGCTATGGTCTTATTAATTCCAAAATGTCTTGCAAGTCCTCCACAATGCTTTTCCTTGATCAAATTATCTCTCATCAAACTTCTAGGGATACATAGCTGATTGTTCTTGAATAACATATCTTCCTAAATGAAATAATCCAACCATTTGCTTCTATTCATCTCCATAGGTTCCTTGCAAGCCTTCCATGCCTCCACAAAATCAATGTTATCCTCATACATATTATTTAATTCTTCAAAACCTAATACTTCAATTGTCATCTCTGTCAACAAACTCCTTCTACTCAATGCATCTGCAACATTGTTTGACTTCCCACTTCAGTGCTTCAACACAAATGTGTAACTCTGCAAGAATTCTACCCATCTCATATGTCTCTGGTTCAACTTCCCTTGAAATTCAAATATTGTAAAGCTTGATGATCCATAGCCAACAAAAATTCCTTAGGTAACAAGTAATGTCTCCACTTCTTCAAGGCCTATATAATTGCATAGAATTCCTAATCATAAACTGAATATCTTCTCCTAGCATCATTTAATTTCTCGCTAAAGTAGGCTATTGGTCTCCCTTCCTGGCTTAATACAGCTCCTATTGCACTTCTACTAGAATCACAATCCACTTGGAATACCTTATCAAAGTCTGGTAGTGCCAACACAGGTTCTATCACCTTTTGCTTCAACAACTCAAAACTCTTTTGCACTCTAGATGTCCACTTTGAGTTCCTTCTATTCACCCCTCATTGTCTCTATCATAGGTGCACAAATATCACTTAAATTTATGATGAACTTTCGGTAAAAGGTCGCTCGTCCATGAAATGATCTTACTTCTACATTCACAGGTGTAGGCCATTCAACTATTGCTCTAACCTTCTTAGGGTCCATCTTCAATCCTTCGACAGATATCACAAATCCTGAATACACTAGTTCTTCCTTCATGACACTACACTTCTTGATGTTTATCAACAACTTCTCTTCTCTTAGCCTCTGAAATACTTGTCTAATGTGCTCCAAATTTTCCTCATTCCTATTGAAAATCATAATATCATCCAAATAAACAATGACAAACTTACCCAAGAATCTCTTCAAGACTTCATTCATCAGCCTCATAAATGTGTTAGGTGCATTAGTTAGTCCAAATGGCATGACCAACCACTCATAAAATCCCTCATTTTTCTTGAAAGCAGTCTTCCATTCATCTCTCTCTTTGATCCTGATCTGATGGTATCCACTCTTTAGATCTATCTTGGTGAAATACTTTGCTCCACTCAGACTATTCATAATGTCATCCATCCTAGGCAATGGAAATCTATACTTCACTATGATACTATTGATATCTCTTGAATTTGTACACATCCTCCATTCTCCATCTTTCTTAGGTGCAAGTACGGTTGGTACCACACATGGGCTCATACTCTCTCTAATCAATCCCTTCTTTAGCAGTTCTTGTATCTGTCTATTTAGCTCCACATTCTCTGTTGGTGTCATCTGCTGTACAAATTTGTTTAGAAAATTGGCTCCTATAATAAGATCTACATGATGACTAACACTATGGATTAGTGGTAATCCATAAGGCACATTCTCTGATACAAGATCTTGGTATTCTTCTATTAGTTTAGTGACTTCCTTCTCTGGTGATTCTTCTTCTCTTGTGATTCTCTCTACATCTAAGGCTTCACACTTCCTTAGAATCAAAGAAAAACACATGTTTTTATGGCTCAATCCATCCAGAAATTTCCTTCCATCCACCAAATTGATTCTTTCTATTCCACATACCTCACTTTCCGATTCATCTTCCAAAGGTGTCAAGGTGATGCTCTTTCCATTAGACATTATGGTATAGGTATTCTTTCTCCCATCATGTATAGATCTATTATCATACTGCCAAGGTCTACCCAACAACATATGACATACATCCATCGACATAATATCACATAGTACTTCATATGAATGATATGATTCTATTTTGAATTTCACTAGACATTGCTCACTTACTAGTATCTTGTGCTCATCTCGAATCCAGACTATCCTATAAGGCTTTAGATGTTTTCTTCTTTCAAAATTCAAATTTGTCACCATTTCCTCAAAAAATAGGTTATCTGTACTACCAGTATCAATGATAACTTTTTAAACCATCAATTTTAGGTGTGTCTATGTGCTTCTCTTACACTTCTAGGGTTTTTCACCTAAAAGGAGAGAGATAGAACCCAAAAATTGAGGTGGTTCACTCTAATTAAGGAATGTATAATGGAATTGAGACTAAATGAAATAATATAAATGCAACTAAGTGATGAAATTGACTAATTATGAATGCAAAACTAATGAAATATGCAATGTTTGAAAACACAATGTGATATGCAGAAAATGAACTAAAAACATACACAAATGTAAGCAGAATTTAATGAGGTTTAACAAAGTGCACCTAAAAGTTGGATGCTGATCCTAGAAGGTTCTAAAATTTTTTAGGAATCACTATTGATCACCAGTGGGACTCATTCGCCACTAATGGCGAATCAGTCCTCCTACTAGTAAAATGACCTGAAATTGCTTTCCGATTGTTGGGAACTGTATTCTAAAAAAATCAACTTTTCTAGCCTATAGGTGGGACTCATTCACCATTGATGGTGAATCAATCCTCCAAAAATCTACAAATTCAAGGGTCAATTCTATTGGCCCATATCTGCACTTGTCTTCTTGTTGGGTTGACGGAGTAAAATCTGTAGAAAGCAGGTTGTATGTTGTCTCCAAGATTGAACTAGGGTTTAGTTGAATTGAAACACTTTGATGATTTGTTGACCACTTTCAAAAACCTATTTCTTTGCCAATTTTTCCTACTAGACCTATAAAAACACATGCAAAGAGGGAAAAATGGTTAAGGGTTAGAGTATAGGGACTTCCCTTGGTCAAATCCCACTTTGGTAATCATACCCTTGATAAAGAAATGAAATGAAGTAAGCAAGGAATGATGAATAAACAACATGAAAATGTCCTAAACTCACCAAAACCTTGTTGTAGAAGTCTAAAGATATGTCAATGACTACTCCAAAATGCTTGATAATTTCTTGATTGAATGATGCTTTGATGCTTAAGTGATTGAATGAGATTAGATGCTTGAATGAACTAGTGAATGAATTAGGGGTTGAAATGGATGGAAAAACAATTATTTATACACTTATGCCCTAATTACCCAATAATACCACATCACAGGCTAACATAAGGTCTTAATGAATAAAAAACTGAAAGAAATTTTGAATTATTTTGAATTTGGAGCCAAGAGGGACTCATTCACCACCCATGGTGAATGGGTCCCACTCTAGGCTTGTAAGTGGGTGTCAGGAATTAAGTTGCATTTAATGAGTTTTTTTGGGTTTACATTCAAAAATACACTTAATTAAGGCTTATGAGTGCATAAAGGGGCCAAATAAAGCATGAGAAAGGTGTAAATAGTGATGAAAATCCTAGAAAAGTGAGAAAGCTTGTTACAAGACTTTACAACACTTTGAAATAGGAATTAATAAGGGATAAAAAGGTGATTTTTAGATGAATTATAATGAGAAGATTCTAGAAAAGTGTAGAAATGTGTTACAACACTTCACAACATCTTCACAAGAGACATCATAATTTGAATGTTCAAGACCCTAATGTGAATGAATAAGTTACATTACAACATTAAATCAAAACAAAAAGAAATGAAATCATACAAGAGAGAGAATCAAGACCATGAAAATTCAA
>VDFB02205929.1:0-14072 GCA_007258455.2 Sequoia sempervirens
ATCATGAGCTCGTGCCCAGTTTTGGCTATCCCTGATTTCTCCAAGCCATTCGAGCTGCAGTGTGATGCATCGGGTGAAGGAGTTGGTGCTGTCCTGATGCAAGACAAACACCCTATTGTGTTTGAAAGCCGAAAATTAAGGGGTGTGGAAAGGTCATATTCAATTTATGACAAAGAAATGCTTGCCATTATGCATGCATTAGCCAAGTTCCGACAGTACTTGGTGGGGAATAAGTTCATGGTTAAAACATACCACAATAGCCTCAAGCATTTTATGCACCAGAAGGATTTAAATGAGAGGCAACAGAAATGGGTGAGTAAGCTTCAAGCTTACGACTTTGACATTGAATATGTCAAAGGGAAAAATAATGTAGTGGCCGATGCTCTCTCCAGAAGGCCTCATCTTAGCTCATTGTGTGAGCTTACTGCAGATTGGAGAGACATGTTGCTTGCTGATTATGCAAAAAATCAGTTTGCAACCAGCATTCTAGAAGGTACTTTCCATGATGAAAAGTACCAGGTGGTTGAGGGTTTGATTCAGTATAAGGGAAGAATCTTTCTGGTGGCTGATTCTAAGCTCAAGAAGAAGATTCTTTTGAATTTTCATGACATTCCAGTTGCTGGTCACCAAGGGTTTTTCAAGACCTATAGGCAGATCCGAGAAAGGTTTTTTTGGAAAGGTTTGAAGAGGGAGGTTCAACGTTACATTCAGGAATGTCCTGTTTGTCAAGCAAATAAAAATGAGCACACATTGCCAGCCGGTTTGCTGCAACCACTTCCAATTCCCAATCAAAAATGGGAAAGCATTTCAATGGATTTCATCACTGGGTTGCCCAAGGCTCAAGGGAAGGATTGTATCTACGTGGTAGTTGACAGATTAACCAAGTTTGCTCATTTCTTTGCCATTACCAGTACCTTTTCTGCAGCTCAAGTTGCAGATTTGTTTTTTCGAGAAGTGTTTAGGCTTCATGGGTTGCCAAAGAATATTGTAAGTGATAGGGACAGCAAGTTCCTAAGTACTTTTTGGCAGGAAGTTTTCAGAATGAGTGGTACTGTGCTTACTCCAAGCACGAGTTATCACCCTCAAACTGATGGGCAAACAGAAGTGGTGAACAAGTGGTTGGAAGGCTACTTGAGAAATTATGTGTCCGAACAGCAGAACGCTTGGGTTAAGTGGCTGCATATAGGCGAGTACTGCTACAACTCTACCTTCCATATGTCAATCAAAATGTCTCCTTTCTTGGCACTTTATGGATATGAAGCACCCAGCTTTGCAGATTTGGTGTTTGGTGACAGCGAAGCACCATTAGCCAAGGATTTCTTGCAGCATAGTCAGGACATAATGAGATCCTTGAAGGATAACTTGCAGATTGCACAAAATCAGCAAAAGTTGTATGCTGATCAGAAGCGTGTTGAGCGTTCTTTTGAGGTTGGGGATATGGTCTATCTCCGTTTACAACCTTACAGACAGTCAACTCTCAAGAAGAGTGGAGCTGAGAAGCTCAAACCTCGCTTCTATGGGCCGTTTAGGGTCATCAGAAAGGTTGGGGCTGTAGCTTATGAATTAGAGCTACCTTCAGATAGCAGAGTGCATAACGTCTTCCACGTGTCTCGCCTCAAGAAGGCACTTGGACATAATGTGGTTGCTTCTTCACAGTTGCCACCGTTGGACGAAGAAGGACAGTTGGTTCTGGTTCCCGAGTTGATACTTGACTTCAAAGAACGTTCCTTGAGGAATAGAACTATCAGAGAATGTTTGGTAAAGTGGAAGAACTTACGCCTTTGGAGGATACAACTTGGGAAAGTGATGAGATAATCTGACATCCTAGTTTGCAATTGCCCGAGGACAAACAATCTTAGGAGAAGCGGTGTAATGTCCCCTTTTCAAACTTGACTTTTTTTGATGTAGATTAGCCTTTCCTTAGGAACCCAGGAGGCTAGTCCCGGAAGTTAAATTAGAGTTTCCTAATTTTGGGGAGATCTTTATTTCGAGATGATAGTTTTAATGGCGGATTCCTTCTGGGTTTTAAGAGGGCTTCGCAGTGATATGCTCGTCTCAGCATTCAGAGTACTTTTTGGAATTTACTATTTTTAGTAAATTCTATTTTTGGCAGTTTTCGGATGAGCTCAGGTTGGTTGACTTCCGGGTTCAGATTGATCGGTTGACTTCATCAGTATTGGCTTCAGGGCATTTGCAGAGAAATGAGTTAAGTCATTTAAATTAAAAATAGTCACGTTAAAATGTTATATTTTAATGTTGACCCTTGGCTTAGGTTTAATGACTTAATGTCGTTTTAAAAAGGTGGTCATTGAGGGTGGCGCCCTCATTAAAGAACATTTTAATATTCCCTAAGTCAAAGCAAGATTATGTTTGGCGCATATTTCAAAGTTGAATATTTAAATGAAATATTAAATCAAGAGCTTGAAGGCAAAAGTACGCCATCATTGAGGAAAGGGGATTTTGACCTAAAATCAGATTCTAGGGTTTCGTGAAGTCAAGCGAAGATTATAAAAAGGGAGTCTTGTGCATCATTTGGATCATCTTGGAAAATACACCGTTATGCTGCCGGATTGAATCTGGATCACTTCGAGGGATGAAGCCCTCCTAACCATTGGGCATCTCTTCTCGTTTGTAAGACAACGACTAGTGATGAATTTAGTCTAGTTGTGAATTCATTGTATTCCGTGCATTGTAATCTGCATTAGCATTGTTAGTTTCAGATCTTGCATGTTAGAGGTTTTCTGATTTTAGCACTTTAGCTACAGCAGACTTAGTATTTCATTCGAAAATCAAAAAAGACAAAATATTTCTTTGTGGGTATTGGCTATTTCCCTTCCTTTGGTCTAGGCGCCATAGTGTGACAAGTTGCAGATTTTTCATTGGTGTATTTAATTTTTAAAGTAAAGTCGACCCTGTCAGCTGGGCCGTACCATTCTCAAGGTCTCGGGAATTGTGCATTTAATATTAGTGGCATTTCAAGTCAGTTTTGTGATTCTAATCTGAGCGCCTCCTTGTTAAAGATGTTTTCCTTCAGTATCTAGTCTTTTGGATCAGTTTCTAGGAAGATCTGATCATTTATATAAATCTGTGTTGCTGGTTTATGAAGAAAAAATACAGTCTTGTTATAACGGCATACAGGGATCTGCACTTTTGCTCTTGGATGGTCGTTGGGAACTCTTAAAGGCTTCACGGAGACATCATTGAAGATTGCACAGATTTTAAGAGGTTGGATCCGTTCCTTTCATGCAAGTTAAGCTTATTCTTGGCAATCATTGAATGATTCAATATTATTGCAATATTCTTAAAGGCTGATTTGTAATTGGTAGCAAGTAGTCATCTTTCAAATTGTATACTGGCAGTAGTACTGTCGGTCTTAGATTCTTGCTCAGTCAGATTGCAATGTTCTCTCTTTCAGCATTTTGATAATTGAATGTAATCCACCTCCGCCCTATGGTCGCTACTGTCCCATTCTGGGTTAGAAAGCACATTCTGGGTGTTGAGTGTTTTAGCTTTCAGTCATTTTCTTTCAAGCATTAGATTTAGTAATCACTCCGTCATATGGTCGCCCCTCACTCCGCATTGGATTGGGTAGCACATACTTGGCGTTGAGTTCCTTTCTGCGAATAGACTAGGAGATCCCCTGACCAATGCTCGCCATCATCGGCGCCATTCTGGTTAGGGTTGCTTCATTGCACGTTTTGGTTTATCTATCTAACCTTAACGGGTGCATGCTTGTAATTTGTAATCTGAAACATTGAAAAACAAAAATTGCCTGGTTTATTTCACTTTCCAATGACTGAAAAATGATTAAAACTGGAAACTGATAAATCTGATGTAAAACCCCGAGTTCTGGAATTTTATAACAGCAAACTGGAAAACAGTAAAACACTCATAACTCACTCATTTCACCTCCGAATTGACTGAAATCAGTTGCAAAAGTCTCTCAGAAGGTAGGCGACCAAACCAGGAGGAAGAAACAGCAGCAAATCACGTTCTTTATTTTCTGGCACAATTCCCAATGCAAGCTGAAATGTACGGCCTCCTTGAAAAATCGACTTTGCAAGATAAAAATGAATACTTGGAATTAAATTCCAATTTTTGGTGAAAGATGGCGCCTTGAGTCAACAAATTGATTGCCAAAATACCCAGAATGAAAATAAAATCACTCAGATTGATATGAGCAAAAATCAGCTTCAGCTGTGTAAAAACTAGGAAACCAGAACTGTGAAAAAACTCCAAAATCTTCAATCTTTGATGCTCAATCTGCTAGTCTGATGTTGAGAAGCAGCGATGTAGCCAACTAGGTGTTATATTGCAAACACGAAATTGGATGAAAGGCTAGGAGGTAGACTTCCTCGAAGCAATATGTCAATTGTCATTTCGACAGCATAACTTTAGCATAATTTTCATGGATGAAATGCTGGAGCAAAAACCTTCAATAAATAAGAGCTCACCAAAACTCTTCAATTGCCTGAGAAGCAGATCAAAAGACACAGGAGTCCCTTTGAATTCCAAAAACCATTCAACTTCTCAAAGTGGCGTCCCAAAGGCCTCATGAGAAATTCACTTTATTCAAAAAAGTAACATTTATAAAAGTGGCGTCCAAATACAAGCTGAAGTAATATTTGAATAAAGATTAAATAATCTTATAATGAAGGCGTACCCTTCATGGCCCCACTTTAAAAACAACTTAAGTTATCTCCTTAGGCCAAGGGGGGGTGTCAACAGTGAATAAAAACATATTGCCTTCAATTAAATATTTTTCACCAATTAAAGCTTTCTGAAGACCAAACCATAATAACAATAACTGCTCCAACTGCAAAGGACTAAGAATAGACAACTGCAACTGTTACAACAAGCATTTACTAAAAATAGTAAATAACATGAAATGCCACAAAACTCCAAGCCACGAAACCCTAATTTCACCTCATTTCAGTCTACGGGTTCCGGAATAGACTGATGAATTGCAATGCTGATCACTGATGAGAAGGGGACATTACAGATTGGGGGCTCCCTCCAACTCTGCTGAGCATCATAATCAGGTCACAAATTCTTGCTTTAGTTCATCTGAAATTATCCCTTTTGATAGCTTCATGCCAGTTGGCTTAGGCTTTTTCATCCAACGAGAGTTTATCATATCAGCACACCTCTCAAACGTAGAAGCATACATTCTTTCAGTTCTTTCTCTCGTTTTGTAAACCATCTTCTCATAGGCAGGAATTCCAAATACTTCTCCAATAGCTTCAGGTGTGAGGTTGGCAAGCAATTTGCCATCAAGTGAGACAATAGTTCTTCGCTCTGAGTTGTAACAATTAGTGCATTCCATAATCAGTTCCAAACATTGAATTACTAGTGGAAAACTAGCAGCTGCATAAAGTCCACTTCACAATATTGTGTGAAGTAACTGATGGATGATGGCGTCCTATCCCCAGCATATGCATTCTGAAAGCCTCCAAATTGAAAGAGCAAAGATTTGTATCACTCACTTCCCCAACTTCGAAGAAAATTTTGACTCTAGCAGGAAAGACTTACTCAACTTCTTGCTTACAGCCTATCTAGATGCATTTGCTTTGCTGGATTCAGCATGAGTATCTTTGCCAGTCGCTTTTCTATTTGTTTCAGCCATCTTGCAGAAATGAAAGATAGTCATTAGAAATTAAAATTTAGATAAATAATATCACTTTGAGACTGCTAGTTGAATTCTGAAAATGAGAGGCTTCAGCACTGAATTTCAAACTTCAAACCTCAGCACCCGTTTCAACAACCTCTTTCCAACACTTAGAAAATTTTATCTTGCAACAATACAACCTCTGGCACTTAGAAGAATTTTGCCCAGACTAGCTCATTTCAACAATCTCTCCTCAACTTCGAATTTCTCCTTCTTCAAAGCTCAAATTCGCACATAGCAAATGGATGAAGACAATGAAAATTTTCACAATTCTTATAACTGGGTCGAATTCTAAAAGAGGCTAATTTTGGCTAAGTCATTAAATTTCCACTCCTCCACTGCAGGAATTTGAATTTTCCCTCCTCTGGCAATCACAACACTTGTCATCTAAAGCTCAAAATATTTGACCTTCTAGAATTTTGAAAATTTCACTTTCATTGGCATAGGCGTACTTTACTCCATTTGCATTTTGAAATCACCCTCTGAAAGTATTAACTCAAAAGCCCCCTTTAAGAAAAATTCATCTCAACTGGCTAAGGCATCCATTTTATTCCTTCATTGTTTCATCTTCACTCTAGCTTAAAAATTATTCTCCTTCAAAAATTTCATCAAGATCACTTAGGCATCCGTCTTCAATTTATAAGCCAATTTATTTTCAAAAAATATTTCTCCCTTTGCATTAGAAAGATTTATATTCCATTTAGAAAATTTCATCAACCAGGCGCCTAGTTAAAATATTCACTTTAAACTCTCCAGTAAGGTGTGGAGAGTTTCAAAATTATCTCCCTGTAGAAAATATCCAAGACCCAGAAAAAATTCCCCCTCGGAAAATTTAATATTCATGTGTACACATGCGAAGGGGTACATTTAATTTTTTATTTTCCACCTTAGAAAAATATTTCCCACTAAAGTTCATTTTTACTTCTTCTCCTTTGGGCATACTTCTCCTGTTTTGATACTTAGAGAATTTCCTAACTCATTCTACTCAAGCTAGGTGCATTTGACACTATGTGCTTCCACTTCCAATGCCTTAGGAATGTTTCATCTCTCCTTCAGCACTTGGGCGCATTTCCATGAGGTGGCTTCCAATTTCAAATACTTAGAAATTTTTAAGCATCTACCTTGCCAAGGGTGCATTTGCTAGGTAGTGGAGGAATTTCTCATGACTTAGAAAAATTTTAATGCATCCCTCACAACTTGGTGACTTGGGCGCATTTGACCCTTCCTCCTGCCATTCCTCAACACTTAGAAGATTTCCACGCCAACCTCTAAACTTGGGCGCATTCAAGGGGTGGTGGAGGAATTTCAAACACTTAGTAAATTTGCAACTTCTCTAAGATGCCAAGGGCGCATTTAGAGGGTTGAGGAGGAATTTTTCATGCATTGGACAATTTCCACACTTCCTTCTTGACTTGGGTGCATTCAAGGGGTGGTGGAGGAATTTCAAACACTTAGAAGATTACGATATTACTATCAAGATTCAACCGAGTAGTTTCGAAGTCAAACTCATTGACCCATGTTTGAGTAGTGGTTCAACAAGAACCCATCTTCATGATATCGTAATGGTCCACTTAGCACTCATTGCATCTAGGTGATGCCTCTCAGTAGGTGAAGACTGGTCCGCCCGAGGTCACCCATCCCAAGACGCTTCAGCTGCCGCAGCTAACCGGAGTTTTCTCCAAGCTAAGCCCGCCAGAGTTGTTACCCCATTTGCAAAACCTTCAGCAAGTGTTGTGCCTTTATGAACCATTCATAATAGAGCCCCTTTAGCTCATCAATTGATATGGTTATTTTTCCAATGTCAAATTATGATATTACTATCGATTCAACCGCATAGTTTCGAAATAAACCCGATTGACCCATACCATGAGTAGTGGTTCAACAACCATCTCTCATGATATCGAATGGTCCACTTAGCACTCATTGCATCTAGGTGATGCTCACGAGGTGAAGACCGGTCCGTCCGGAGGTCACCCATCCCAAGTCGCTTAGTTTCAAGCGCCGCTAACGTATTTTTCAAGGTTAAGCCCGCTTGAGTTGTTACCCATTTGCAAAACCTTCAAGAAGTGTTGTGCCTTATGAACCATTACAATAGGCCCCTTTAGCTCATCAATTGATACTTTAGAAGATTTTCGCCTCATTCCTCCTTGGTGGGCGCATTTAGGGGGGTCCTCAGGAAACTCTCAAATACTTAGGCTTTTTTCCTTCATCATCTTGCAAGTTGGGCGCATATGAGCTTCTCTCCTGCCATTTTCCATGACTTATACAAAATTTCTCACCTCCTTTTCTTGGGCACATTCAAGGGGTGGTGGAGGAATTTTCTCTGCCTTAGCAACTTTTCTCCATCCTTCTCCAAGTTGGGCACATTTTGGGGGTAAAGGTTCTAGTTTTCATCACTAACTTAAAAATTTCTTCAGGCATTGACACCTTGCTTGCCTTGCTTACTATTTTTAGTAAATTTCCTTATTTTCATACTTCTGCAACCCCGATTGACTTGAAAATCGCTCCATGGGATTCTCATAACCTGTTTGACATGTTCACACTGGTGTCTCGTGCTGACCTGCTATTTATAGCCCTGTTTCATAAGTGACTTACTATAAATAGTAAGTACTCAGATTGTGCTCCAATTTTACTAGTGGATTGCTTAAAGGATGTTGATTGTGATGGGATACATCAGTTTTTTACTTTTCTCGATTTTTACCCCTCATTTTGAGTCCAGAATTGGAAACCCTAATTTGACTTGCATGTGCCTCAGATGACCTCAGTTTGACCCAGTTTTTGTTGCATGTTGCTCTGTTCGTGAGATTGATGTGTCGGGGAGTTGTTGGAGTGATCTTGCTAAAAATAGTAAATGCCTGAAAAAGTGACCAACCACATGTCGGATGTGTTTGCATGTCATACTGCCCAGGAGATCTCAAAAAACCCAAAAAAGCCCAGAAAATTGGTCTACATGCGGTACTTGCTAAAAATAGCAAGTCACTAAAAAGTGATCAACTTGACTTGCATGTTACATCATCACAAAGCTCTCGAAAAACCCATAAAGAATACCCTGACATGCATCAAGAAATCCCGCATGCAAACCCTAAAATTGGCTCCCGAAGTTAGAATTTTTTAAAGTCACCATCTTAGCTTGCATGTTATACCATCGTGAAGGTCTCGCAAAACCCAGAAAGATTCTCCAAACGTGCATTGAAAACTCCAACATGCAAACCCTAAAAATGGCTTCTAAAGCCCGGGCTGATAAAAAATAGCAAGTGGTCAGATTCAGCTCAAAATTTGATGGCAGGCAACTTAAAGTATTCTAAGTGTGGTGCAACAGTCATAATTTCAACAGTGCTTGGAAAATGTCCCAAATTGAGTACTTACTAAAAATAGTAAGTTGTCAGAATTCATTGTCAGAATTCAACGAAATTATGCCAGGAACTTGCCATAAGCTTACTAAATGCAGTATCAAGCTTAGACTTCAATCAGCCCACTCAGTTTGATCCAAAAGTAGCTTGGAGAATGCAAACCCTAATTTTCCAAACTTAGCCAAAATTTCCATTTAAGCTCAAAAGATGGGCACATCCTTGGAAAGACAAGCAAAACAAGAGAAAGAGAGTGGAAAAACCAATCAAAATCAAGCCAAAAGACCCGAACGGAGCAAAATTTAGGGGGTACCCATCTTGAATGGGGTGATGTGTGAAAAGGTCACAACACCCCAAATCTTACTTCTTGTGAGTAGAAGTGTATGTCCCTGTTAATAACCTTGATGTTGGATAGATGTGTTTGTCCCATCCAAACTTGTTGTAAGACCTTGGGTAGATGTGTTAGTCCCTATCTTTGGTTTCATGGGTAGATGTGTTTGTGCCTATCCTTAGATGAAAGTATAGTGAGTGTAGTAAGGCTAGTTCCACTATTGCTTGTGACAAGTAGATGTGTATGTCCCCACTCATACCTTATGATGAACTACTGAATGTGGTCATCAAGTATTGTTGGTTTGCTTAACCCATTTGAAGAATGATGCAATATGGGGGGTGTAAGGAATATTGCATCATAGGATGCATACAATAATTATTTATTAGGCTTGTTATAGCTTGTTAAATAGGTTAATATAATAGTGGTACGAATATTTGTTTGTCTTGAGTTGTTAAAACAACTCAACATATTTAGGGAGGTTATTTATGGATTTTCCTATAAAATAGGATATGAGAATCCTATAAAGATGTAATATGATTGAATAGATAGGGAGTGGAGTAAAGAATATTATTTCTGTGCAAAATTCCTCTAATTCCTTTCAAACATTCCATTAACACAATAAAACAATTGCATAAAATAATCATTAGATATTTTTTATAATTTTGTGTATTGCTAATATAGAACAATATGCTAAGAAATCACAATGGTAATAATATCATTAAAAAATCTCAATTTTCATAATCCAAATGGCTGACCTGGACTGCAAACTGATCAACAATCCCAATCAGAAAACATTTCATCCCCTCACAGTTGTATGGTCCTTCCCAAAGAAGTACACCTACCCCAATATATGGTACGGCAGCCTTATGAAATGTTGCAACTTCCTTTCAAATGCTGTGCTGGCCTTAATCTTCCCTATGAGGCTGTGTTGGAGTTGACTAAGGCTTAAACTCCTTGCATCGATTCCTCCTTGTATGAAGTATAAGAAGTGTATGGCACCTTTTGAGAGCACATAAAAGGGTACAGCTGGGTAGTTTCCAGCTGCTATGAGTATATTATTTCTAATTCCTTTTCCCAAAACATACGCAGCACTATAAATTGTAATACTTCACTCGCACACACTACACAATAATATCTGATCTTTCTCCTTTGCACAAACAGCACTGATTTTCAAATTTATTATTTGCTAGCAAATCTCAATAAATTTGTATCTGGGAATCCAAAGCCAACAACTATAAACAAAATCCTTATTCCTTTGTTTAAGCATCACTGTGAATCCACCAAGAATTTGACTAGGAAGAAATCTTTCATTTGTGAAGCCAAATGCCTCTAGGGTTTTCATCCTAAGTTTAAAGTTGAACTCACAATCCAAACTTTGCAAGTGAGAAATAAAATGACCGAGATATGTAATTTCCCTTTTTGCACTTCCTTTTATACCCCACCTACAAACTTTCAAGAATTTTTATTTCTAAACTGCATAAAGTGACCTTTATAATTTTTAATTAACTTTGGCCTTCGAAAAGTCACTCAATGCCTGTAATGTGCCTGACCAAATCTGATATAAAAACACTGATTTGCAGCCTTGGTGATTTTGTCAAACACTTGTCTTGAAACCTTCTTGCTTGCTGATTTTGGTTTCAGTTTGCTATGGATTTGTTTTTGATGTAAAGGATGTAAAATGCTAGCAAATGATCTCTAAGACAACTATGCAAGTAACTAAGATGAATTGCAGCTCTTTTTGGTATTTTCAAATGCAAATACATGAAGTTCTAAGTGCAAATAAACATCTACAGCCAAGAGACATTTTTACAAACACTTGGCATGCATCCTATTCCAAAAGCAATGTAATTACAAATGATGGACAATTTGTCAAATAGATGGCAAGCAAATACCTTATTAATTGATATTACAATATTATGTGAGTGCTTACAAGCTGCAAATAAAGTGCAATTAGACTTGAGTTTATATTTTCCTTTCATATGAACATGTCTGAAACTAAATACCAATCTGCTGTAGCTTTACATATGCAATATGGAGACTATTATATAACTGAAATTACATGGAGAAGATGCTGATTGAATCAGCAGATGCATACAATGGAAAATGAGCCTCTAAATGAAATGCAACAATAAAATAAGGAACCTGGAAATGACTTGCAGCCAACACAAAATGGTTCGATCTTCCTTGAATAAGCTTACAAATGCCTTCTAAGTGGTGCGCCTTGCTTCAATGTTGAAAATCGACCCTTAAAGATTTTTATCAGATTTTTTATGGCTTCTAATGGTGAAATCGCCCCTTCCAAAAAGGGTCGCCCCTGCTCTTGCTTGGCAACTTTTCGTATAAATAAATGCATTAGTAATGGCCTCGAAAATTGTTATAGAAATGATTGTCAACTCCAAAGAAAACAATCCCTCAAATGCCCACAAAATTGTATCTCCTTATTGAAGAGCAAAGAATGAAAATGCAATTTCTCTCATGGCTGATCTGCAAACTGAAACAAAATTGCAGACTTCAAATGATTCACCAATCTTCACCAAAATTGATTCCTCTTGTTGATGCAAATGAAAGGATTGAGATATCCTTTCCCCAAACTAGCTAGGCTTGATATTGCACAAGCGAAACTAGGAATCAGCTAGGCTTGTTATCACACATGCGAAGTTGTTAAGCAATCAGCTCCAGCAAATGTAGAAAATGAAGTAGTCAAGACTCAACTCAACCATGCTAAAATGCCCAGCCAAAGCTTCTTTTTATACTTTTTCAATCACATCTCAAGAATCTTCTAGAAATAAAGTATTATTTTATTCAAGTGACTTTATAATACAATTTTTATTTTTATTTGAGTCACTTTATGTGATGTCCCCATCCTAGTCGGCCCGGTAGTGGGCGAGTTAACTTTGATATTAGATCTGTGGTGGCGAGTGTCTGAGAGAGGATCATGCAGGCTGAGTTGCTTTCAGGTGTTTGGTAGCTCGGTTTTGCGGTTGTGTCGGGTTAGACCTTAAAGTCTTCGAGTGCATTTCAGAAACTTTCTATTTTGGGAATTTAGGTCGGTAATTTGCTATTTTGGGCAGGGCACCTGGTTCAACCATTCAGCTCAGAGTCGACCCAGTTCAGCAGTTTGATGATCAGACGGAGAAATAAGGAGTAATTAATGATTTATTAAATATTTAATATTTTGACTTTATATTAAAGTCACTTTATTGAAATATTTAAATATTTAATTAATTGGCCTGTTATAAAGTATTTATTATACTTTATAATAAAGTATTAAATTTTGACTTAATGAGTATTTAATATTCATTAAAATAAGGACGCCAATTATTAAATATTTCTCCTAAGTT
This sequence comes from Sequoia sempervirens, assembly GCA_007258455.2. Lineage (NCBI taxonomy): Eukaryota > Viridiplantae > Streptophyta > Pinopsida > Cupressales > Cupressaceae > Sequoia > Sequoia sempervirens. The sequence continues at coordinate 12,688 of VDFB02205929.1, forward strand.
TAAAAGTGCGAATTAAGTCATTTTTTTAAATGATTAATTGAAAGGAGATTGGGTCGAATTTCTTCAAGGAGTATATATTTTCACTCAAGGCAAAATCGAACTATTCTGATATTATTATTTGACTTTTGTCTTTTTGCTCTGAGCATTGGAGTTTGCAAACCCTAGGGTTTTACGAGGAGCAGAGATGTTTACGGAGAGCATGCCGAGAATTAGAAGCGGTGAGGCGTGAAATACAAGTTTAAGCTTTAGAAATTTGGTGTTATTTATCCGAGAACCCTGGTGGTTCTCTGATTCAAACCCTGATTGTTTTTTGTAACGTTTTTGCAAATTTTTGATTTTTGTATTTTTTGTGTTTTTGAGAGTTTTTGGCAAAAATGCTGAAGCTGCGATTTTACTAAAAAATGCTTGGAAAATTTAAATAAAATCCTAGAACATGATTTACTCTAAGATCTTGCTCAAGAACAGTTGGCGCATCATCTATTATTGATTCCAGAGCGTATACAATATTAAATACAGAGATCTGAATGTAATACAATAAATTTAATGAAGAAAACCTGATTTCACACAGCCGCCTTGGGAAAGGTGTAACTTGTACGGCCAACTCCAGATGTTCAGGATCCAAGCTCAAAACCCGAGGAAAATCTTCTAAATCCTTAGGCGCCCCCTCTGCAGAAGACTGGAGACCAAAACCCTGAAGGACTTCCTCTGATGAAATAGTACGGCCTTTGCTGGTACGGCCTGACAGCTGCAATAAATGATAAAGTACGGCCTCTTGGAAATCGAGCCAGAACTCAGATGAATGAAAATGGATGAAGTCGCCTCTGATGGAAGATGAATAATCTCTGCTGAATACTGATGAATCTCTGTCTGACTAAATGATTAAGCTCAATCTGTGACTTCCGGATGAAATCACCAAGTGCAATCTTCAGCTGGTATCTCACAGCCTCAGTATGCCTGATCTCTGAAGAGGTTACGTTCTCCAGAAACGATGTTTGCCAGAAACCCTAGGGTTTGCAAACTCCAAAGCTCAGATGCTCAGAAGACAAAATTGAATAATAAACAAGATAGTTCGATTTTGCCTTGGGAAGAACAATATATTCTTCTTTGAAAAGTTCGACCTAATTCTCCATTAAAATAATCAGTTAAATTAATGATTTAATTTTCACTTTGGACTTAGGAGAATTTATTTAATTATTGGCGTCCCTTTTTAATGAGCATTAAATGCTCATTAAATCACATTTTAATAATATAATATAAAGTATAATTAAATACTTTATAACTTAATGAGTAATTAAATATTTTAATATTTCAATAAAAAGTGACTTTATAATAAAGTCAAATTATTAAATATTTAATACTCGATAATTACTCATGGCTACCAGATC
>VDFB02205930.1:0-12504 GCA_007258455.2 Sequoia sempervirens
TAAGGTAAATAGTACTAATTGACACTATCTTTAAATTGGCATAGGCTTTAATGGTGATATTTTTAGATTCCAAGAATTTGGCTATATAACCCAAAAGTTGCACCAAATAGTGTGTAAAACTATTTAGTCTTGACCCAATCTCTGAACACACATTTTATTTTGTGTTCAATGTGATGCCCTTTATATGAAAGGGACAATTATGTGATGGATCAAGAGGAGGAAAATAATTTGGAGTAAATGTGAGGTGATGACCTATGCAAAGATAGCTAACAAGATCCTAAAAGCCTAAAGGGTCAATATTAGTAGGAACTTAGGATTCTTGTAAGATTTGATTTGAGATTTCCCTATGATTGGGGATGTTTAAAGAAGCTCAAGAATGGAAATATGGGTTGGAGTTCGCTCAAGGTGGTCAAGGAGGTCATATCATTTTATATTTTATATTTGGATAGGATGGAGTAGGACCTTGGATTTTGACTTTTCTACATTAGGTTGTGACAGCATAATCAATTGTTTTTATTTTAATGGTATGAACTTGTTCATATTGCTCAATGTGTCCAACAGTAGAGTCATAGGTGCAAGGATTTTTTTGGTAATGGATGATGTTTGTATGGGATTCTTATCCTTGAGTGAGTTGATAATTATGCCTAGGGAATGGATTTTGACATAACCCAAGTCTTTATTAGGTAAGGTGTTTGATGGTCCTTAAATTTTAGTTTCACCTCTACTAATAAGGTCTTGGATATAGTGTTTTTTTTCATACATTTATCTATGGCACAAACTTTGATTCAAACATAATCACAATATTTATCCTTCTTATACCAAGTTGGTTTTGGTTGATTATCATCAAATTCCTTTGTAAGTGGAAAGGTAACCATGTTATCCTTGATTAGTTGATGAAAGGCAACCTCAATAGTTTCTCCTAAGGGAGTGAATTGTCTCATTTTTTCTTAGGTTTAGGGAGTATGAATGGAATGGTGATGGATGAGGGTTGTTGGATGTTTTGGATATACTTCAAATTGGTGACTCCATCTCCAACTACATTCTTATTCTTGCTAAATAATTTCGGTTTTTCATTGAAAATTTTTGATTTATCATTTTGGTCCTAACCCTTAGAATAAAGTTTAATAAACCCTTTAGTAATGAGGGAATATTGGATTTGGATTCCTCTTTCGATTATTTCATCAAAATAAGTGACATATTAGACCTGTAGATGAAATGTTAATTCTAGATTGAGATTTGTGACAAAGATGTTTACTAGTTATTTTTTAATATTGGCCATGAAAACCTACTAGCCAAAGCCTTCCAACGTTGGAGAAGTGATGAAAATATTTCCCTTAATTTTCGTTTGGCATTACATATGTCCATGATGGTTAGCTCATGCTCCATGTTATAGGAAAAGTGTTTGACAAAATTTTCCACTAGATCTTGAAAGGACTTGATGGACCCCTTAGGTTAGTGCAAGAACCATTTGATTTCCTATAAGAGTCACCCTAATGGAAATATATTGTTTACCTTGAGAGTGAGTATTGTAGTCTAAACGAGAGTTGGTGTAGTCATGAATGTGACAAAGGAAACCCTGGTTGTGGTTGGAACATTATATTGGGTGTGATCATGATCAAAAGGATAATGATCAATGTGGGAGAGGTTATAACCATGAGGTAGTTTTTCCCTTAACTCTATAACTTACCTAAAGATTGCATCTTTGTTTATTTTGATGAATCTTTTTATATGATCACATCCTTGTTGGAAACGACATTGTCTGTTTCATGTATGCCGACCACGAACTTCTTTTATTCTTTAGTGGGCCACAAGAACAGTCTGAACCCAAATAACATAGATAAAGCACGCGTAAAGAGAAAAATTCCAAAATCATAACTATATATTTGCAACTACCAGTCCTTGAAGGCCGTCCTCTCGCAACTAACTCTCTTCTGTGGATGACGTTGTATGGACTCACAACGTATACATTTCAATAATATTATCCAATGTTTATTAACTTTCCATTTTATTATTTTTTTATTTCTAGGAATTGGACAATGTCGGTTTCTCGATAATCTTTAAGTAGGGGAGAGGGCCCAATAGTCGCAGGGGGTCCAATAGTCGTGCACCCAATCGTAAATATAATACCCAATACTCGTTTATATAATGTCCAATAGTTGTGATTTGACTATCCATAATTAAGCAAAATGTATGCTTTTGATCTAAAAAGCAACCAATCATGTGACACCACATCAGCGCTCAACTACTCATGATGTAATGCACGAGAATTGGTCTCACTATTTTTTGGGGCCTTTTTGGACACTTTGACAAAAACGCATGCTGATGTGGCATCATATTTGATGATGTGGCCCTGAAACCTTAGTTATAAGCAGAGAACTTGCTGCAAGCCGGTCAAAATTGGGGAGGATTGAAATTCTCACGAGGATAATTAGAAGGTGAAGTTAGGGGTGCACGGCTCACTGGCCCTCTCCCCTAGAGAACTCAGATCTTATTCTCCGATACCATCTATTTCATGCCCCCGCCTAATGTGACTTAGCAAACATATCTTGGCATGCGTTGAGAGAGTTGTGTGTGCAACCACACATTCCCCAACTTTGTCAACTCAATCATTGAATGAATAATATTTTTTTTCTCGTAAGTGACAAGACTTTCCTCGTGGAGGTGGGCTAGCATCTCTTTTTTCCTTTGAAAGCTTTTAATTTAGAATTTGTGAACAACCCATTTAGGAGTACTCACTAATCGCTGTATTAATTTCTGTCCATCCGTAGAGAGTGAAGAATACATCCAATTTCTTCATTTTTTTTTTGAGTCTGTATGTAAGCGAGTTATTAGCTTAAAAAGAAAAATTTGGCTTGTGTGTAGTTAAAACACATTTGCTTGAACCCGTAAAGCGAAAGGTGGTCAAAAAAGGTGTTTTTAAAGCTTCGTTTGCCACATCACTACCACTTCACCACTACCCATTTATTACAAAGCCAAAAAAAAAGAAGCTTATTTCTAAGTATCGAAACATCTATTTCAACTTGCATTTGTATGTGGGCCCACTCATATTTACGCGTGGGTCTGCTAGGAGGTGGGCGCATTTTATTTACCCGACCACATTAATATGTTCACTACATGCCACATATATGTGTACTTAACCACGCGTATAGGTTAAGTTAACCACAAGTTACTAGGCAACTTTTAGCCCTAAAGTAATTATCTCTCGTGGTTTTCTTCCTCATTTTCACCTCGCATCTCCTTCTCTCGCCGTCGTTGCAACCTTCTGTGAACGTTGTGAGTTTCGTTGGTTGTCATCTTCTCCAAGGTAACAATCTTCGCGTCTTTTCCCCTGTAATTTTGTATGTTCAATAATGGGTTTCAGTTGGCGTCGACGGCCATTGTGCATTTTGTTGTGTTTTACAATCATTTCTCTGTATGACATGGAGGGTTTGACTCTAATGATTTTGTTTACAGTATACTATGAAATAAATAATTTCAAGACTTCACCCACTTTTGAATTAAACTGTTTGTATAGATTTATTTCAAGAAATAAATAAATGATTTAATTGTTTGTATAGATTTGTTTGAGACTTCAACACTTTTGAATTTCAAAAAAAGCCTTATCTTTGCCCCAAACTTAAACAAAAACACCATTTACTTCCAAATCCTTTAACCAAGCATCCATTTCAAGATTTTGAAGACTTATTTTTGGGATAAGTTGCAAGAACACATTTTCTCACAACCTACCATCTACAGGATTCTCAAACACCTCCCAAAATCACGATCCTTGACAATGTTTTTCCCTTCTTGATTTGACCACTTTGGATTCAAAAAAATATATGAGATCCTCATTCGAAGATCTATTTTTACCCTAATTTGGAGATGAAGAACACTAAAATCTAGCAAAATCACCATTATTTTTCCAACCAAAACCCTTACCAAATCTATTAGTAGAAGTCGATCTACACTAGTTTTCCTTCCCCAAAAAAGTGACTAAACACCCCATTTCCCTTCCCAAACCACTTGTATGGGATGTTCACCTTAGGGTTTTTTTGAAACAGATACTCCCTTTTACAATTGTAAAAACCCAACTAGGTATCTCTTGAATTGCTATTATTATTCTACATACCAAATGGCGGATAAGATTTGATATCCCAATCATGACACTCAACCCTAGAATATGAAGGTCATGATAAAGAGCTCCACAACAAGGGGTGCATGCATACACAAACTCAGAACATCATTTGTATGGTTATCCCAAATGACATAGGACTTTGAAAAGATAGATATCCAAATGGTCCATCTCCCTTGCTTGCATACAAGTTTTATGTTTTTCTTGTATTTTGATGGTTTTGGCCTTGGATGAACTTTTCATGATGGTAGGTTTTACATATGATGGTTTCAGCTATAGTCAAGTCTGCTAAGGCTTTTTTGGTTGCAACAGAATATGCCAATTATGCACTTTTTCAGCTGCTCTTCTAGTCCATGGGTGTCTAGATTACCCTTGAACATGTATACATTGGATTCATACTCTATGCCTTCTACTAAATATGCCTTTGTTGAACTATGTTAGATGAGTACTAAGAGAGTCTTCAAGTCGCATATTTAATCAATTTAACTAATGAAGTGGATTTAGTAGCTTAGCTAGTTGAATATAATTAAATTTCATGATCTATCAGGAACCAATAGATGTATAAAATGTTGCATAAATCCTAATTGGGACATCCACTTAGTTTGATTTGGAAATTGCCAATGAGCCTTTGTGAACAACTTAGTGGAGTTTCCCCCAATATGTTGGTATGGACATCAAGAAGAACACAATCGTCCAAATTAGATTGAAATATAGAATTGTATGATAATTTCTTCTTCAATATGTAGTGGCTCATACAACTGAAGTTGATGTGCATTCACAACTTTGTATACCAAACTGGCTGAAGTTGATGTGCATTCACAACTTTGTATACCAAACTAAGAAAGATCTAGTTTTAAAGCATTTTCTCCATTTTGCGGTAAAAAGATGTAAGGTCTTTTTTTATTTAGATTGAGTCTTCAACAATGTACTGTGAACCTGTGGCTTTAGTCAAATTTTAGACAAAAGAAAGAAATATTAGCTTGCTCCTTTTGGGGATGAGATGACTAAAGTTGTGACAACAACTTTTAGATTCTTTTAGGGAGGAAGGGGTTGATACCCATTAAAAAAACCTCAAATGGAGGGTATACTATAGAGAGATGGATTGCTCTATTGAGACTATGGCACAATACATGAAGATAAGTGGCCCATTTCTTATTTTGGTTGCAATAGATTCAAAGAGCATGAACCAAGGAGAAGTTAACCACCTCAATTTGACCATTAGTTTGTGGGTGAAAGGATGTTTGACATGGTCCTTGTACCTACCAATATGGAACAATATTTCATTGAAGTATATGCGGCCAAAAACTTTTGCAAACATATCATTTAGTATTCTCATGGCTATTGTTGGAGCATTATTAAGACTAAAAGGCATAACTAGCAACTCATAAGGACCATGTTTTATTTCCAAACATGTACCTAATGGTAACTTGAAGTTGCATCAATTTTTATAGAAATATTTGACATCTTAATACTTATGTATAATATCATCAATCCCAAGAAGTGGGTAGCCATTTATTATTGTTAGCTAGTTAAATGCTTTACAACCTACAAGTCTACACAATCTCTATTCATTTTGTTCTTTTTAACATGCAATTAGAGTTGTTGAATCATATAGAGAATATCTAGCACAGATCTTACTTTGTTCAAGAAACTTATGTATTTGCTTCTCCATCTTTGCACTCTCAATTGGGATAGTGCAAATGCACTTTAAGAATGAATAACTTGGAACCAAATCATAGTTGTTTAGATGGTTCCAAAAGGATGTAATCCTATAGGTTTCATAAAAATATAGACACACATCAGTGACAGCTTAAATGAAGGAGGCATATTCCCTATGTTATCATCTTCATCTTGGTGAGCAACAAAGTGCCATATTATCTGTTTAGGTGGATACAACTATGATAATGAAAAATCTACAAATTTTTGAGAAATTTCAATTCAAAAAAAAAGTTATTGTGAGAGAGTGAAATAGCTCATAACTTGAATATATGCATAACTTTAGTTTTTGGGCTAAATGGATAAAGTTTGCTTGAATGTAAGCTTGGAGAGAAATATAATTTTAATCTATAAGAAAGAAAAATAAGTAATAAGCATCCAGATAAGGTCTGGTTGTTTTGGTATGCATAAAAGTTATATATTTGATAAGATCTGGATGAGATTTGGTTGTATTTGGTATATGGTATTAAGAACTTACTAATATTTAGTATTTACTTGTTTTACTACATTATTTTTAGAAAGTAAAGGAAAGTTGGGAGAAGATGAAGAGGTGAGTTTGTATGCTTTACCACTCTTCTAAGTTTTGTAGGTGGGACAATTTTATCTCCTGCATCTTATCATTACTATTAAGCTTCCCAACTTGCATACATCAAATTTACATTCCTACTTGCAGTTTGTTGTATTTTATCATCATTTATCTTTATGGCATAAAGGGTTTCATTGAAATGGTTTTTTTGACTTCATACTATGAAATCATTAAATAGAATGTGTGTATGTGTGTCTCTATATGCATATGCATATGTATGTATGTATGTATGTATGTATGTGGATATGTATATGTACGTATGCATATGCATATGTCTGTATGTATATGGATATGTATATGTACATATGTGTATGCATATGTATGTATGTATCTATCTATCTATCTATGTATATGGATATATATACATATGTATGTATGAATGTATCTAAGGATCCAAACACAATTTTAATGTTCTCTTGTTCATAACAAAATATGTATATATGTATGTAAGGATCATATGCATGATGCAAAATGTTGTAAATGATCAAAACATTTTGGATTATAATGCTCCAATCAAAACACTTATTGTTGTGCATGCAATATTGTAAGGATGATTTGATCTAGGAATGTTACTATCCCCATTTATTACTTTTTTTGCAGGCAAGCAAGAGCGTCGAGAGCTAAACCAAGTATGTGGATTATCAACATATCAATGAAACTATGTTTGTTAACACTCTAAACTATATTGGGACATTTTGCTCTGAATGCATTGTGATATGTTTATTATTTTTGTTATATTGTGTTCATAAATATTATGTTCTTACAAATGCATATTTGTTTGGATGAATATATGTATGTACATTGGACCCTTAATGGCAAGCATGTGAGGAGTTCTCAGAATTAAACAAAAGACATCAAGTGTTAACCATAGGTAAAGTCTTTGACGTTACTTTGGCAATGACCTAGTAGACAGTATGTGTTTTTATATATATGACTGAAACGTAGACGAATTGAGTAATATTATACATTAATTATGAGATTAATTAGTATTAGATTAATTATATGTATGCATGTATATACATATATATATAGGTATATATGTACATACATATATATTGCTATGCATTATGTATGTGCATATATAGCTATATATGTGTGTGTGTATATATATATAATTATTCTAATAATTAATCTGGTATATATATATATATATATATAAGATTATACATATATACACATATAAAATCTTATATATATATGATAAGAATATATCATTGCCTGCAAATTGTAATTACTGAAACAAAGAAAACCTCCTCCCAAATAAGTGGAAGAAAATAGACTAACCCATATCATTGTGTGCAAAATGTAAGGGGAAAGGATGGGTAGGGGTTTCCTCAAATCAAGAGATTTTGCATGATGTGTAATCCTAAAACTACTCAATAAATTGGGACAAAAATTGTATACCCATTAAATTTCATGATTATTAATGAAGGATTCATAATAAAATATGACAATGCTCTATTCATTTCATAGTATGAAGTAAAAAATTCATTGCAATGAAACCCTCTATGCCATACAGATAAATGGTGATAAAATACAACAAACTACAAGTAGGAATGTAAATTTTATGTATGCAAGTTGGAAAGCTTAACAGTAATGATAAGATGCAGGAGATAAGGATATAACTGAGATATGATTAAAAAATGGATAATTCTATTGTTATTATATTTGATGTATGCAGTTGGAAAGCTTTACTAAGGATAATGTTGTTATTATCTTTGAAGTATGATGTATGCAGGTGATAAAAATGTAACTATGATATGATTAAATAATGGAAAATGTTGTTTATAAATTTGGACTCTTTATTTTGAACAGCTGACTGAAAACAGAATAATTTGTATGCCTCAAAATAATGTAAACACTAAGTACATAAATATAAAATAGTATATTGATAATTGAAAACATGAATTTAGTTATTCTAGGTGTACCAACTTGAATATGCTCCCTTTTAAGACAAATGTGCAGAGGTTTCCTTTGTAATCTTTAAATTAAAATATTTGGTTTAATTGGCATCTATGGTGGCTTGCATAAATTCATTCATATATATGAATTAAAATGTGTTATTTGGTTTATTGGAGAGCCTTAACCATTAACTATGTGTGCGGTGTACCATAAGCCGTACCATGTATGAATTAAAATGCAAGTTATTTGGTTTATTAGGGAGCCTTACAACTAATAATTATGTGTGTAGATACCGTAAGTAGATGGAGCACAGGTGGTGAGCAAACTGGGTGGTTACACTTTTATAAAAGGAAACACCAACACCGATCCAACTTTTTAAACTTGAATCACTAAAAGTGATATATATGTTTTGAATTTTGAAATGATGCAAACTAATAAAAATATTTATTTTTAGTATATTTTATTTTTGTATTTTTGAAAATTAAAAAATTATTTGAATTATTAGTTTTTCATAAATTAACAATTATAATTTAGTTGTTACAAAATGTTGAAAAATAAAGTTACATGAGATGTCAACCATTATATAGTAAATTTTATTTATTTTCCTTCAATTTTTTTGTGTATTTATAACTTGAATCTTTAGGGCATGGACATATTATTTTTCCAATTATGATAAATATATATTTTTAAATAAATATTAAAATGTGTGCATATTAAAACTTAGTTGTTTCCATTCGACGTCAACTTTCATATAAATTATTTATCTAAAATAGAAAAAAAATTGTACCATCTTGATATAGATTCTTGTATCTAGGGAATCATATATTTATCAAAAAAATTATTAAGTTTTACTATTTTTCCTTGACATGGTAATCAACCTAATGTTTTGTGCTGATAACTTACATTTAGTAAAAATAAAAAGGAAAATATAAATAATAATTAAACTATTAAAATATATACATTTTTGAAAACTAAAATTATGAGTCTACAAAAGGGTAATTTTATATTTAATTTTTTTTTTTACACGAGTAGCTAGGAGTTGTTGAAACATGAAGCTTTTCAAATAATTTTACTTTTTTGGTAAATTGGACTCAAAGTGGTGCTAAATATGCATTTATCCAACAATTTTAGTTTGAACAGTTGTGGACATATATAACTTAGATAGTATGAATCTTACAAGATCATATGTTTGAACAAAAATATTTTTTAGTTTAAAATACTTAAATTCATTTGTGTTGATAAGTTGGTTGAAAGTGTGACACAACTTTGTGCTAATACTCTAATGCATGAAGATGTGATAGGAAGTGTGAGTGAAAGTGCAATTGATAGCCCATAAAGCTGATAAATGTTTTATATTATGTCATATTATGCACCATTAACTATTCATATCTACATGTAAATACAATGTATTTGAAGCTTTGAGCCACTTGCATAGAGTGGTAATTATAAATATTTATGTACTTATATCAATGCAAAAATGACTTTATTTTGTGTAGTTTGTCTTGTGTTGAAAATAGATATGTACCAATAGATGTTTAATTTTGTCTATTTTTTTTGGTTAACTACACATTTAGTAGTGAACATATATAGATGTAAGATGAAAATATTTATTGGCATAATTAAAACAATGTAATGACTAAAATATAAACAGTTATTAGGGGGATAGGTAAGCATGGAGTAAACAACTATTGGAACATGGTTAGTAATTGGTACATTTCCTATAGTTTATAATATGAATTTTTAAAATAGTTGTCTTAGTATTTAAAGGATACTCAAATAAATAAGTAATAGTTAAAACAAATCTTGATAAATAAAGTTGATCATCAAATTTAGACAAGTATTTTCAAAAGATTTATTTTATATAATAAAATAATTGTATTACATAGATAAGCAAATTTGCTAATTAATTATAAAATATATATATATTTCCTTTTAAAAAATAATTAATCTAAGAAAAAAATATTATGGATGAAAAGATCTTCAACACTAAAATAGAAACACTAAACTACGTTTGCAATACTACAAATTCTTATTGTTAAGGCACAATCAGAAGCCTTTAACCCAATATTTTGCTTTTTGATAGATTAGTAGCTACTAAGGCATGACCTTACTTGATCAAAAAAGTTTGTATAATGTTTGTTATTTCTGTGATGGATTCAACTCTAAATGCACCTTGGTGTACAATAAGACTTAGACCGATTTCACATTGTCTTTCCTACTCCGGGCCTAAAAAGCAATTCCAAAAACTTCACGTATTACCAGCCCTACATACAAAATGACTATGGATCAAGCATAGAGATAGACACTTTTCACCCACAACATATATTTATTACAAAGAAAATTTCACATACCTAGAATTACCGTGAAAACCCTAGAGAACACACACATAGCAAATAATTTTTTTTTTAAAACAATACAATTAAACATGCAAGAAACATTAACCATAATCATATAACACATTACATTACACTATTATGCTTAGCTCTTTGGGACACATGAGGTTACTTCAGAAACAACTAACAATGAAAGTAAAAGATAACAACATAACTATTAATATTATAAACCATGAATAAGAATACATCCAATAACCAAGAGCAAGAATATTAATACATCACATAATACAATCATAATGAATCTCTTTTAACAAGTTACAATTGATCCTAACTATTACATCATCATTTTAATATTACATTACAAGCTCTTGATTAATAATTACATCAAATTTCCCAAATGAGTGGGATAATATAAATACAATGAAATCTAAATTACAAAGGAACATTGGTGCAACACCAACTGTAGAAATGCTGAGAAGATAGACTACAGATGGGGAACCCAACGGGTGCGGAGCACATTCCACCCAACCATGTGAATTATGAATAACTCACCCCCCATGCTCAGAGGTGACAAGGAAGTTAACTCGACCATGATTGTCAAACCAACCCATGAACAACATAGTACAATCACAATTACAAAGTCAAGGTTTACAATGACATAGACCACAACATTCACGAGTCAAGAAATAAGATAAAGATAAGATACTCACCCCAATTAATCAAGGAAATGACAATTAAACAAGTCCAAAGAACATTCATAAATCATTCTCAAAAGAAACTGAAAGACATTAAGCATACAACTTCCAAAACACATTTCCAGAGGAATTGATACAACATTCAAAATACAATTCCAAATAAATCTGAAACAATAAATAGAACATGATTCCATATAAATCTGAAACAACAATTCAATACACAATTCCAGAGGCAACAAGAAACAATGAAAATGGGTATCTAGTGGAGAGTGTCATCGCTTAGCTCTCCCTAAGACCCCTAACATAAACCAATATATGGCAAGGGTTGTACCTTCAAGTATAAGACATATAACACAAAACAAGACATGCGAGGCAAATCCATCTTGCGAGAACTCAAGTTACAGTGACCACCATTCTTGTACAACCCTTCCAAAATTTAATGCTTAGAAACGTGTAATATTCAAATCACAAAATACAAGAATAAACATCCAAGAAAATAAATCATGCCTCTAGAGAAGACCAAGTTTAATAATAACTAAAATTGAACTCACAATTTACAACAGGATTTCTACATTGAAAGGAAAGCCAACAATGATTAAAATGGAAAAATAAACCACTCCAAATGGTTTCAAGTTCAAAATAACATAACTAGCAACACATTTTATCCTATCACAAAATATCTACTCCGATAAAGAATTCTATGAAATAAAATACAAATGATAAATAATTTCTCCTTTTTAATAATTAACAAAACTATGAATTCCATTTTTTGAACCAGACAACCTATATTGTGCTTCTCTATTTCTATCTAATCAACACCATTTAAATCCCTAATTTTTTTACAATCATAAGAAAGATTTCAATATATCTTTTATAAATATAAAAAAAAATATATAAATATATACACATCTATGTATATATCATAATATATATACAAATGTATTTATACATATATATTTAAATTACACTAATATTTTGAAGAAATTACATTAAATATATATACATAAAAATCTCATTATTTATTTCCAAAAATTAAAAACATATAATTACAAAATATTTTATTAATTTATATTCAAAATTTCTGAATTATATATATATAATGAAACATAAATATATATATATATTATATTAAACTAAGTATATATAAAAAATTAAATTAAA
>VDFB02205931.1:0-11214 GCA_007258455.2 Sequoia sempervirens
AACTACTAAATTGAATGGATATAATTCTCACCAAGTGGGGCCCTTTGAATGATTCTTCCCAAAACTAACTCAGATGCAACAAATTAAAGTATCATTTTATTCATTGAAAACATTGTTACATCATAACAACAACATGACTGTATTCCTTGAAACTGAAAAATGAAAGTACAATATCAAAACATCCAACATTGAAGAGGAACATCTAATCATTATTTATAGAAGGAAAGCTTCTAACTAACCCTAACTAACTAGGCAGTCGACTCCAACAAACTAGGAGGACGCCATTTATTGAAAGCATGAAAAAGAGGAAGGAGGTTATGCATGCACAAGACTTAGTCAAACTAGTCTTGCCTCAATGAGGATCTAGCATAGCAACACCTCCTAAATCTACTCAACTAATAGACATGGTCATTTAAAGGTAAGTTATAACTTCCACATGAGCTGGAAGTTTCCCTCCATTGACCTCTTTAATGTCCATCTCTATTTGACTCCTTTAGCAACCGGCCAACTGGCATGAACTTCTTCCACCTTGCAAGCTTCATTTATATCTGCATCTTAATTTGAACCTACATTATGACATTAGCATGCACAAGACAATTGTATATCCATAATCACCTTAGAATAACATTCATTCAATCACATGTAAAATTAATATAGATATATCACATAGCAGGTTAATACCATCAAAAGTTACAGGGATAAGTTCATGTCCAAAGTTCATAAGTTTAGGGAAATAACATAGAAAGTATTAGTAACTAGTGTTAAAACCCCATAGTAACAATAACAAACATATGATAAATCCTAACAAAAATGAGTCATTATTTGGACTCATCGTCCATACCAAGTATCTAAATTTTGAAATTAAAAGAATCTAATTATCTTGGCACATTAGGGTTCAAGAAATTAAAAGAATCTAATTATCTTGGCACATTAGAGTTCATCCTCAACACATGGAGTATGAATCTTAAGGATAGGTTTACATTGTTGAACCAATGAGTGTGGTTCAAATATATGAGAGGATTAGGTTAGGGACTAACATCCATAGAGATCCATGCTACTCCAATGGATGTCCTCTTCTCTATCAACCCTTCTTTACATTACCATGCTCCCATCTAGGAAGGTGGATTGATGCTAGAAAGATTAGAATACTCTCGACTACGTAGTAGGATTGATGCTAAATTAATTAGAATGCTCTCACCTATATAAGAGGATTGATTCTGTGGATAAAACAATAATAAAATTCTAACTCAAGAAAAAAGAGTGACATACACATTTTCCTTCAAAAGGAACACTTTAGTACACAACTTTCATATCCCTATGCTCAACAATCTAAAACACATTAATTTTCTCACACACAATTTATGAAGGGTGCATGACTATGGATCACGCATGGCATTCACTCCCCTTACTACAAGTTGGATACCCTATATCATAACCAAAGATATAACACACTATTTAATAGTTTCTTTTTGCACATCTCACACATATAACTTGATGAGGTGCACTATATTGTCACACATTAGTGAGTCACTCACACACACTTTACTTTCTTTAATAAGGTTATTTCCACTTAAAATCATATCTACTCATTTTACATTTGTTTTATTTTTAAAATAATACAAACTATTGGTTTACATGGAACACCTCTTTCTTGAGTTTCTTAGGTATTCGTCATATTTTTCCATTTAAGTACAACTCAAAATATTCACTCTTACATTCTAGATACACAAAGATATTCATTTTTATTTATGTTCTTGGTAATTTATTAGTTGTTTCAAATTCAAACAAGTTTCTAGTTTGAATTTTCACTTTCTTTCTAAGAAGTGGGCTACTAATTGCACCATTCCTTCTCACTTCACTATGTCTCACTTATTTGTTTTGTCACTAATATTGCTTAACAAACCAATCATATATAATTGTTTATATGAATTTTTTGGTTCTATCTTGGTTGTCTTTTTTATTAGCATGATTAATTTTTCTATGTTTTCAATTTTTCTAGTTTTAATCATCAAGTAATTTTAATTTTCACAACAAAAATATTACAAAAGAGAAGTAAATAATAAATATATAAAATATATAAAAAATCATTATATCCAATTAATTCCTTACGGAAAAATGACCAAAAAAATTTAATACAATTTAAATAGATCAAAGATACAACACTATTGGCATCAATTTTTTTAAAAAGCATAGTCATCAATCAAGAAATCAATAATAATGCACATCCTTGCAAAAATTGCACATTACATCCACTGTAACTTCTCTAAGCCACACAAGGGGTGGAGGGGAACGGTGGTCTCAAGCCAC
This sequence comes from Sequoia sempervirens, assembly GCA_007258455.2. NCBI lineage: Eukaryota > Viridiplantae > Streptophyta > Pinopsida > Cupressales > Cupressaceae > Sequoia > Sequoia sempervirens. The sequence goes on from VDFB02205931.1 coordinate 2,308, forward strand.
AATAATGACCAAGCATAGCCCCAAACAACTCGGGACATGCCAATCCATCTATCCATATATCATATATATTTGAGGCATCCTATATAGATGTTAGTTGTACATTGGATCTCACATAACTCTACCACAATCATTGGAAAAAATAACACTCCAATAATACATCCAAAGTAACATCATAAAGTTACATTGTCATGAACGTTGATTTTGTTGCTTTATGTTGGATAATATAGTTAAATCAATTTATTTATTTATTTATATTATTTCCACTCTTTTCTAATACTACACATGAACCATGTCTATTGAACTTTGGCCCTTATGCAATAATAGCACAATAAGGATATGAAACTACATCCAATACCCATTCTTTTGAATAACCAATATCGATAGCCCATGAAGAAACTTATCCAATACTTGGCACCCCCAATCCATCCTCAACCCAAGTAAATTTATAACATGCCCGATAATTTACTCATTATTTTTACCTAAGTTTAACCCACATGTGAATTCTATACATAGCAATATTTTTTTTCATATTTGAAATAATTTCATTTCAATTCCCATTGCATTTCAATAATAAAGATTCATATTCAAAATAATATCATTTCAAATTTCCATTGTTTTTCAAAATAAAGTAACATTACATAATCCCAAGTAATGATTACAATTTCATATACATTTTTCATAAGATATAAGATCATGATTACATACATAGCTTTCACTAGCTCAATGGAATAAAGTACAAATGGTCTAGATGTCCTTGTTGGCATACATCCTCAAATTTTGGCTACCTATTGCATGAGGGAGAGCATCACCCAAGTGATTTTCCACCAACCACAGACTTACTACGGTCCCTCACACATTTACCAAACTGGTAAGATGGCCCTACCCTTCAACAAAGAGTTTGTTCTAGTATCCCTCATAATGTTAATAGCCTACCTAAGCTTAGTGTCGTGTCCTACATATTCTAGAGCTACCATACAATGGATACCCACCTACATGCATGACATTCCCAACCTAGATATGCAACCTTGGCCCAAGGAACCGATAGTGTAATAAGTGGCAAATTACACTACTTTGGCTAAAGATTTGATCATTACATTCAAACTCACTTTAAAAGGGGGTGTCTCACCTCTATGAAGTGGACATCGTATGTTCACCCACCTATTGCTCAATTTGGTAAATACTATGATCGTACTTAACTCTTAATGAGTCTATTCCATATCATGATTCCATACTGAAAAGGATAATATACTTCCAAGTGATCTAATAGACCAACTAGGTTTTTCTTAACCTCGATTTAACTTAACCCAAGGATTAACCTTATTAACCACATAGGTTTTCCTAGCATCATAAGCTAACAATTTCAATATAGTACTTCAATGTAATGTTGTTTCCCACTCTACTTAATCCATATAAGCATACATATGGTCTATAACAACCTAGGTATTATTCCAATACACTATGATTAACTATCTTAGCAAACACAAATACATAATTTCAACATAAGGGATATTATACAAGAATCAACCAATAAGGTTTTGCCAAAATAAGAAATCAGCAAAGATCATGCAAGTTCAGGTCCAAAATGAGAATCCATCAAATTAATGCAAACAATCTCAAAAAAACATAAAATCCTCTATCCTCAAACACTTGCAGTCATAAGAAAATAAGGTTTCAAACATAAAAAGAATAGAGAAGTAGAACTAGCATGCTTGGAAAATAGCTCCTAATACACAATTTTCCTCCCAAGCTTGGTGCCAAATCTCCATTTGCTGCTCCTTCTCTTTTTAGCTTGCTCACCAATCTATTTATAAATCTAATTACTCAATACTACACAAGAAAAACCTCTAAGTCTCTCTATGAAAATATCACTCTCTCTCACACCTATCTACAACACTAAAGAACTAAGCTAAATGCTCAAGAAATTCTATAACAAAATGAATTTCAACAATGAAAAGAATGAATCCTAAAACTCAAACTTAGTTATCCCCTATTTGTACAAAATGTTGAGAAGCTCATGGCTATAATTAAGTTCTCAAATATGCCACCTCTTATCTTCCATCTACCACCACTAACAAAAAAAACCAATTTCCCTTCTAAATGACTAAACTAAGTCAATCTATGTGCAATGTGGCTTCTTAAGTAGTTGAAATGCAAACACATAAAAAATCCCTATTATTTGAACCTCTCTACTATGGTTGAGTTGCCATCTTTAACTACCAACAATTGATCTATTACTCAGTCAAATGAAAAAATAATGACCTACAAGTTTCTTATTTGTATTGTGGTTGTTGGTTGCTTTCCATAGCAAGTCGACCTCTTCAATATCTTCAACCAGATCATGATTTTTGATAAAGACATGTGCTTTATTTCTATTGTGTGTGCTTTACTTATTGACTTGTATTTGCACTCTATAACATGGTGCAACTTTTAACTTATATTAAATGGCTCTTAATACATTTCCCAAGTGCTTCATATTTCAGCACATTACTTGCAATAATACCAATCCATATTTATGCACTTTAATTTGCAATTGAAACCTCACATGAATGTGAGAATATGCACTGCCCAAAACTTATGTGATTTGGCTTTAAGCCATTTTTTATACATAAATTCCACATTATATAGGCATTGGAGTTTACTTTAAAACATTTCATATATATAACACTATATATATTAATATATATGTTATAATTTTATTATTATAATATTATATATATATAACATATTATATATGTATAATCATCAATCACCTTTCATATATATATTAATAATTACATATAAATACATATATATATATATATATATTAATATGTATGTATATACGTATACATGGAAATACACACATATACATATATATTAATACATATATATACTCATATTTCATTATTTAAATATTCATAATAAATACATGTATTTATATATTCATCGATCGGTATATATAAAAAATGTATATATATATATATATATCATCTATTTCCAATCGATATCCTCATGCATATGATGTATCTATGGATGGATATGTGTAACTATTTATACTTACGTATATGCACACATGTATATGCTCACATGAACGAGTTATCATTTTTACATACATATATATACATTCTATGTATATACTCATCGATTAATATATAAACATAAATACTCAAAAAACTAAACTCAATACAAAGACTTAATCACGTAATTCAAACTAAGAAATAATCAAGAAATCAAAGACTATTACCAAAATCATTTCAAATCATTCCCTTAACTATGATTGAAGGTTTACTTACCAATTCCTAAACTAACTTGACTCAACTAGACCAAACTAGGATGTGAGTGAGTGATAGCTCAAGTAGGTACATTAGGGGTTACCAAACCAAATTCCTCTCTTGGGTGATACTCCCCCTCTCTTCTTGGAGGGCTCGATTCTATCTTGCATTCAACTTAGTGCATCACAATAGTAGTTAGCCAATAACATAATATCCATATGCATCATATATCATTTGATCATTAAATCATTAAATTAATCACATTATAATACATATTCACTCATTTCATTTTCCATTAAATTATACAAAACATCATCATATATTAAAGCATTTTAACTCATCAAAGTAACAGTAAATAGGTAATAACATAATGGTTTGTAACATATTTCCCCCTTGTGAATCATCATCCCCAATGATTTTTAAGTATCAACCATGAAACATAAACCTTAAAACATAACAGATATTTTTTTAATAACTTTCAAATTCTAGAAAAATATGTGTAAACTTTTACTTTATTTCAGAATAGTCCTCCCAAGTGGCAGAATCTTCTGCATATTGATCCAAATAGAGCTTGCATTGAAAAAATTTATCTATTTTGTAGGTGAAGCCTACACATTCCAAGTGCTTTGAGAGGCTCGATTGTTACCACTAGGCAAGAATTGGTGGTAGAAAAACAATTTGATAAGCAATAGGGTTAAATTCTTCAATAACCTCAAGAGGACCTACATAATGTGGAGCAAGTTTGGATGACTTCTCAAAATTTATAAAACTCTTTTGAGGTTTAACTGTGAAAAAAACCTTTTCTCCTATTAAGAAATTCCCGGGTGCCCACTCAGAATCTACATAACTCTTTTTCCTATCATTAGATTCCAATAACCTTTGCTTGATTAGACTCACTTTCTCCTCCATTTCTCATAGCATTTCTGGCCTAAGGCTTATCCTATCTTCTAGCCTATCCCAACTTATAGGAATTTTGCACTTCCTGTCATACAATGTCTCAAATGGAGCCATCTTTATTATGGAAAGATAAGAGTTATTATATGAAAATTTTGTCAATAGTAGGTAATATTCCCACTTGTATTGCTGATCCATTCAATACATGCTTAGTAGATCTTCTAACACTTGGTTCACCCTTTTAGTTTGACCATCAACTTTAGGATGATATGTTGAACTTATGTTCAACTACATCCCAACTGAAGAAAATAGGGTTTTCCAAAATCTAGATGTCAAACGAGCATCCTATAAGAAATAATCTTCTCATGAATTCCATGTAACCTAAATACCTCTTGAATGAAATTTTAAGGTATAATAGGAGCTCCATCTGTCAAATTCCCTAGAATAAAATAAGCCACCTTCGTAAGATTATCCACACTACGAGAATGGAATTATGCTTGTTCCTCGAGATTGGAAGACCTTGCACAAAATCCATGGTAATGACTTTCCATTTCCTTTCTGGAACTTCATGAGGATACAAAATTCCTACAAAGTGATGATGGTCCACTTTTATCCTTTGATATTTTAAGCAACTACCTATAAATCTTGTAGCATCCCTTTTCATTCCTTTCTAGAAATATAATGGCTTTATATTAGCCAACAACTTAGTTACTCTAGGATGTCTAGAATAAGGTGAGGTATGAACTTCCTTCTACACTATATTCCTTAACTCCTTAAAGTCGAGTACACAAATTCTTCCCTTAAACCTTAATAAATCATCAAGTTCAAAGTGAAAACCTTCATACCTTGGATCTTGTGGATTATTCGAGAGTGCTTACTTAACTTTCTCATAATACTCGTCACATTTGGATTTCTGCAACACTTGAATCTTAAAGTTAGTTTGAATTGATACCATTGAGGAGATATGTCCTCTATGAATTAGGGAATCTACTACTTTATTTTCCTTACCCTTAATGTAATTGATATTAAAACTATAATCAAATATCAATTCAAGCCATCTCCTTTCTCGTTCATTCATGTTCAGTGAGGTAAACAAATACTTTAGACTATGATGGGCAGTCTTCAGTTCAAAATGTTTCCCCAATAGATAGTGTCTCCACATCTGTAATGCATGGACAACTACTACTAATTCTAGATCATGTGAAGCATAATTTTTATCATATGGCATCATATTCCTTGACTCATAGGCTATGACTCACTCATCTTGCATAAACACTCCACCCAAACCTTCTCTTCAAGTATCTGTGATGATAATAAAATCACCATCTGAATCTAGTACTTTCAACATTGGAGATGAGGTTAACTTTTCCTTAAGTTGGTCGAATGTCGATTGAAATTTCTCTGACCATTCAAAATTCTTCCCTTTTCTATGCAATGAAGTGATGGGAAAATCTATTCTTGAAAAGTTTGCTACAAACTTCTGATAATGACTAGCCAAACCCATAAATCTTTGAAATTCTAGCACATTCTTTAGTACTGGTCATTCAAGCATTGCTTTAATTTTTGTTGGATCAACTGTAAACCTATTAGCTGAAATTACATGACCCAAATACTACACCTCCTTTTAAAAGAAGGTACATTTTGAGAGTTTTACATAAAGCTTATGCTCTCTTAGATGTTGGAGAACAATGCCTAGATGCTAGATATGTTCTTCTTCATTCTTGGAGTAGATAATAATCTCGTCCAAGAAGACCAACACAAACTTGTCTAGGAAATCCTTGAATACATTATTCATCAAGTTCATGAATGTTGTAGGTGCATTCATTAGTCCAAAAGGTAGGATTGTGAACTCTTTATGACCATACCTAGTCTTGAAGGTTGTCTTGAATATTTCTCCATCCTTGATCCTCAATTGATGATACCTTGATCGTAGATGATTTTTTTAAAACACTATCGCTCCTCACATCTGATCAAAGAGATCATCTATATGTGGTAATGGGTTCTTGTTCTTTATCATTTCCTTGTTAAGTAGACAATAATCTATACACAAGCGCAGTGTAGCATCCTTCTTCATGAGGACCACTAGTGCTCCCTAGGGTGAAACACTGATTTTGATCAATCCTTTTGACAAAAACTCCTCCAATTGAGCTTTAAGCTCCATTATCTCCATCATGGTCATCCTATATGAAAATTTTGATAGAGGTTCTAACCTTGGAACAATATCGATGGAGAAATAAAACACTCTTTTGGGAGGCAATCCAAGTAATTCATTTGAAAATACATCCAAAATTCCCTTAGGATAGGATACTTATCCATATTCTATTTTCCTAATTCCACCATCTCACCCTCCTTGGTTTCTTTGAGATCTTGGGACCCATAGTACACTATGTCATCCTAAGTGATGAGCTCATTGCAATCCTCAAGTTTTTCCATTTTCATAGAAAAAAGCTAACATCCCTTCTTCTTAGCTCTATGCATTTGCATAATGGATACTTTTTGTATCTTAACTTCTCTGGTGTTCCTTGCAAGAATACCCAATTCCTAAGGTCAACTAAACATTCTAAAGTGTTGGAATGAAAATATACCTTGGATCTATGCTTCCATAGCCAATTCATTCCTAATATGACATAATAAGAACCTAGGGGGATACATACAAATTTACTTCCATAGAGAAACAAAAAAGTTCAACCCTTGCTTTGAATAAGCATTGCTCTACCTTAGCTCTTGTCTGGTTTTCCTATTCAACAATCCAAGACTTTTCCATATAACTAGCTTTTCTAGACATATTAATAGCTATACTAGGAGAAACAAAAAAAATTGTAGCACCAATATCAATTAGAATTGAAATAGGCGTGCCAAAAAAATTACCTAGGATTTCCATGGGAGTAATCTAATACTCTGCCTATCAGTTGTCTAGTGTTGCATGAATTTTCTTCTAGAATTCTTCTTGTTGGGGAGATAGAGGATTTTTATGTGGCTTTATCCATGATGGCTTGTTGGGACATTGACTCACATAGTGATCTCCTCCACATGTGAAACATCCTCTTACCAACCCATTTCTTGATGTAGGCTTCCTATAACTGCCTCCATTCTTGTAAAAATTGTTGTTGTTCTTATTGTTATCCCCCTTGCTATCCTTTCTAGACTCATTTTTATTCTTGTGGAATCCCTTATCTCCCTTTTATAGTTCTTCCCATCACTTGATTTCTTAGAAGTTTGATTGGCTTGAGACCAATTAAACTTTTTCTGCTGCCTCTCATGGTAGGTAGAGATATATTTGAGCTTCTTCTCTTGCTTGATTTCCTTTGCGTACACTAATTCCATAGTAGTAGGACCATGTACATATACATCTCCTTTGATTTGTGCATTAAGACCCAAAATGAACTTTCTAATTCAAAACTGCTCATTTTTCTGATACTAAGGTACATATTTTAAAATATGAGTGAATTTCTCCCAATAATCATTTATTGAGGAATCTCTCTACTTTATATTCTGAAAGCCAATAAGCTTCAAATCAAATTAAAGTTGAGGTAGCCACCACTTTCATAAAATTTCTACAAAGCCATATCAAGTGAGACATAAGGAGCTTAATCCAAGCTCCATTTTCTTATTCATCCACCATGTGGGTGATTCACTAGCTAGCTAAAAGGATCCCCATATGGCCTTGGTTATCTCAAAGTAGTTCTTGATCTTAAAATATTTCTCAATTTATGTGAGACATGCTTTGAATGCATCCCCATTGGTGGTTCCCCCAAAATTAGGAGGGGTGGCATTCCTCATATCTCACGATAACTCATTTGTGAGTCATTTTCTCTTACTTCCCTTAGATATTGGTTGGGATTCTTCATTAAGATTATTTCTTAGGTTGGTATGATCATTAGAGTTCTCTCCCTCCTCTTCATTTGGAACTCATTGTTCTAGTCTTCCCGCACCTCTCACCTCTTGCTCGAGGTGGAAAATTCTATCTCTAGTTTCATTCATCATAGCCAAAATTTGATCTAATTTTTCCTCAAAGTTTTCCATAGGTTGACCCTCTTCTTGGCTACCCGTAAGGTTGGTTCTTGTTCTAACCATTTATACAAAGTAGTTTTTCCACCTAGAGGTGGAACCATTTCAATTATTTTCTATGAAGGCTTAACTAACATTCCAAAACATTTCATGAGAATACATTCATACACAAGAGAGAATAAACAAAGAATTATTTGCACAAGTTTTACCTAATCATCATTTTTTATTAGTGTGTGAACCCCAATCCAAATACCTACAAAACAATGAGAACAAACACATTAAGTTAGAGATTGCAAGCATGAACAAGGATTCCCCATGAAATCCATTCAACAAAACTCAAATTAGGAAAATAAACAATGAAGAACACAACGAAAACAACAAAATAGATTGAATCCTAATTTAAATTTGCAAACTCATGATCCCATGGGGGAATTGGTGCCAATTTGATGTGAAAATTGGCCCTTTCCCAATTCCTATGATGCAAGATTGATATGTGTTGATGATGATTGATGAATGATCCACTTTGTTGATGAAGATTGAGTGCTCCAAGCTAAAAACCTGCATAACCTAGCTAAGAACTCAATGATATTTGATGGAAATGGCTAAATATTTTAGCATAATAACTTTGCATAATTTGTGGATGATCAAATGAGGATATGAGCTCTTTATTTATAGAATTCCAAGATGGATGAATGTCCAAATTTGAGCAATGTGGGATAACATTCATCGATGGCAGATACCCTTGTCCCGATCT
>VDFB02205932.1:0-16521 GCA_007258455.2 Sequoia sempervirens
GTTTTTGTCGTTATGTTGTCGTTTTCGTGGCGTGTCCGTTCTGTCGTGCCCTAGTTTTTAATTAGGGTTTCGTTTGGTGGGGTCTTATGTGCTTTAAATGCTTCGAAATCTATTTGGCGACCCCTTTGATCCTATTCTTATGTCGGTTCAGTGGTTTTCATGTTGGGTTTTTGATGCCCTAATTACCTAAGTCGACAAGTCGTGCAAACTAGGGTTTGTGAGATCACCTTTGCAATGTCAAGTCCCTAAAGTTTAAATTTGGTCTTTGTCCTGTTAAAGGGTGAGGTTAAGCCCCTTTATTTGAAGTTTCCTTATACTTCCATGTGACCCAAGTCTTAAGCTCATATGACCACATCTTCAAAATTGCTTCGTTTCAATGGTAAATTGGCGGAAGCGGATCCGAGAACGAACTCATCCCATAAGTGTTTTGCATGAGAGTTAATTCCCAAAATGATCCCGCTTCCGATGACTGTTGACTCCGGTCTTCACCCTTGTTCTTTGTCGGAAACGAATTTGGAACTATTGACTAGTTTTGAGTTCGGTTTCCATTCCGATGCCGGTTCTGGTATCGTTTCGGTTCCAATCCCAATCCCGCCTGTGTTAAGAACTTTTTGTTTCTGATTCTTCCTTGACTCCGCTTCCGGTGGATATAAAATTTGATCAAGTATGGAGAGTTATCCTGAGGGAAAAGAGAATGGTATGAGAGGTATTGTATGATGTAATGATTTTCATGCCTTTGTTCATCTAATCCAGGGTTGCATTGCAAGAATAGAGGATGTCAGGAGCATCAGAGGAAGCTTCTCAAAGAAGCCAACCTACAGAGAGTTCAAGGCAAGGAACCAAGCCTAAAAAGATAAAAATGGAACAACTCCCTTACACCTTGAGGTACAAGCACCAAAGCCCCACTATTACAGCTAGCAAGGTGGACTCAGATTGGGCAGACATCACCAATACAAACTTAGGCCCATTCAATTATGAGGAGTTGTTTGAAGAAACATTCACAGAGGATGTCACAGGGAGAACAGAGAGAATTTTTCAATCTGGGTTGGCACATGTTGCCATCTTTCCTCTATCAGTCCAGTGCCCAGAACGCATACTTACTGCAGCTGGGGCTTACAATCCCACAACCAAACAATGTGTGGACTTGCAAGGGAATATCATCATTGATCTTACACCACAGATGATAAGATTCATGTTTAATGCACCTACACCCCAGAACCCCATGCAACTCAATGAGGCGGAGGCGTTGCAGTTATATAGCAACAAAAAGGAGGCCAACAGGACTCACATGAACAAACACTGGATGAGAGTGGAAAAAAAATCCCTGGCCAAGCTTCCTAATTAGCCTAAGAGATCAGATTTTGGTAAGGAGATTGGTGATATAATCATGATGCTTTCCAGAGTGTTTGGGAAGAGAGATTCCTCACAATTCAAGGAATGGATGTTTCCATTCATTCAAACCATTCTAGATGGCAGGCAGCAATTTGATTGGCCAATGATTTTATCAAAGTGCCTACATAACCAGATGCTCAAAGTGAGGGAGACAAAATGCTTCTTCATGACTTCCTATGTGATATATGCAACAGCAAGAAGAGGCATTTTTCCTGGTTTAAATGCAGTTGGGGTATTGGGAGAAGCCCCTAGACAAAAGAAGGTGTGGGATCACTATGATCAGTTGACTTTGAAAACCTCTAAGTCACATTATAGAAGAGTTAATGATGCATTCTTGTATGTCATCATTAATCAGCTAACAGGAGATGCAGGGTATAGATTGAGAAGAGATGCCATGGCATTCATTGCAGAGTGGGGACATTGGTACATTCAATACCCCAAGTTCACCTATTTCAGGCTGGCTAGTTTTGATGGCTATCCTCATTTACTGCCCAGATGCTGCAATAACAGAATTGTTCTGATGGAGTTCATTTATCAGGCCATAGGAGTCAACACCAAGTTTGCTAATAAACATAAGCCTGGTTGTCACAAATTTACCATGAAGTTAGGGGAGTATAGTTGTGCACACAATGTGGCAACCAAGGTAATTTGTGATGAATTGATTCAATTGAAATTAGGCTTATATACATCCAGGAAGTACTTTGATCCCAAGCACAAGATGCAAGGCTTACTTCCTACAGTTTTTGACAAACATTTCAATTTGCTGGAGGATTTTTGGATGGATTTACAAGATGAGTATGATTTGAGAAGAAGAAATTATGAAAGGTTGCCCATCCCATTAATGATTTTAGATAAAGACTTGGATCCAATGGATTGGGATGCAAAGGAATCCATTGACATCAAACAAATTGCAAGGCCAGTCCTGGATAGAAGTATCCAGTGGGTGGTTATGAGGATCAAGGAGCCAAAGGCTCAAACTTCTAAAAACAGAAAAGTTGCAGGTACCACCCAAGGATACAAAAGGACAAAAAGGACAGCTCCTAAGGAGCTATTGGAGTTTTTCCCTCCCAATTCTGGAGGAGCTTGAGCCTCCAATTCCTGCTGAGGATGTTCCTGAATTGCATGGAGAGGAGGCCACAACAGAAGCTGGAGGTGAAACCTCAACTCAACCTCCTCTTGCAAAGCAACCAATTGGGGAAATGCCTACTGGAACCCTTCATAAGAAAGTTGAATCCTTGAAAGGGAAAGAGCATGAAATTGAAATTCATGATATTGATACAGATTCTGAGGCCACCCAATCTGACAAGGAAACTCATGTATTTGCATCCAATGAAGAAGTTGAGAATGTGGAAACTGAACATGTCCTCACTCCTGAGGAACAATGGAAATTATTTGAAGATGCCAAAAGAGAAACAGAGGCCAAAGCACAAGTTGAGGCACTTGCTAAGAAACAAGAATTTGAGGTTAAGGCTAGGGAGGAAGAACTAGCAAGGAAACAAAAAGAGAAAGAGGACTTGCTGCAACAGAAAAAGGAGCGAGAGTTGAAGACCAAAGAAGAGAGGAATAAATTGGCTATGTTGCAGAAAATTCATGAGCTTGAAGAGGAGAAAGCTCAACAAAGGAGGGAAAGAGAAGCCCTTGAAGCTAAATTTAAGGCTGTTGAGGAAGCCCACGGGAGGAAAGAGGAGGAAGAACGCCTGTTGAGAGAAAAGGAAGCTGAAGAACTTGCTAAACATGAACAAAAGTCTAAAGAAGTGTGGGATAGAGTTAAAGATCTTGAAAGACAAAGAGATCAAATGTATGAGGAAAAGAGGCTAGAAGAAGAACGTTTGAAAAAGGAGCTAGAGGCTCAAAGGGTGCAAGAGCAAAAAGACAAGCCTGAAGCCGAAAGGCTTGCAAAAGAAGCTGCAGAAAGGGAACAACAGGTACAAGAGGTCGATTCTCAACCTAAGACCACCATTTTGCAACCTCTTTCCTTTGCCACTGCTGCTTCTTCATCCACACAAGTAGCTACCACTCCTGCTGCTCCAACATGGCTGAAACTAGACCTTGAGAGGAAGCAAATAGTTCAACCTCAGCCTTTGAATTGGGATGAAATGATGAAGGAAATAGAGAAAGAGAGGCCCAAGAAAAAAGCTAGGGTCCTCCATTCCACAAAGCTCACAGATGCAGGAGAGATTATAGTTGAATGTGCACTCCCTAAGGTGGACAAGGATAGACAAGATATGCAAGTGACTGATTACTAGTTGGACACTGTTAATTTAGGGAGACCTACAAGGAATCAACAAATGAACCTTATTGACATCGTGGCATCCTCCACCAAATCTAGGATGATCAAGGATAAACAAAGGAAGGATGAACTTAAGGCCCAATTGGATCGGTTGCATAAATTCTTGAAGGGTGTCTCCACTCCTGTTTCTCAACAAGCTACTGCTCCAGAGACCACAATCTTACTAAGCAAGAAAGAGGCTGATGATTTGGTACAGATGAGAAGTAAAGTTGGGATGCTTGATAGATGGATTGATCGACTTAATCAAGAGGTTGGTGAGCTGCTTATTAATGGTTTTAAAGTTCATGAAGGTGCACTGGAATTGATAGAAGATATGAACCAACATGCTGAAGTCTTGGAGAAACAAGAAGAGGAGTATAGAGAGCATACTAAGAAATTAAAAGACATCAGCAAGGTGCCAAAGCAGACTCTCTTGGAACAATCAATCCTCAATGAGGATAATGTAGATTTAATTGAAAAGACAATAAGCATAATCAGATTCAAATCCAAATTCATCTATGAACATAAAAATGAAGTTCAAAAAGCTAGTAAGGACTTGAATGAACAGATTGATGAATTAGAAGCAATGATTGCTATTCTGGTTAATGTGGATATCCCTGTGAAAGAAGGTCTTCCTCTTGATAAATTGAAGGAGAAATGGAATAATAGATTTGAGGAAGTGATGCAGAAAGAAGATGATGGTGAAGACTTGTTGCTAGATAGGTTCATGGACATTAAAGATGAAGTGAAAGCTGCTAGGAGGGAGTTGATTAAATTAAAAGATATGCAAGAATTTGCCTCCGTAGAGTTGAAATGAATCAAGTTTGAAGATAATTGGGTAGATGGACCTGATGTAGATGTACTTCAACAAGTGTTCTCCAGTTATGATGAATATCTTCTTGAGCAGACTACGCAGGGATGAGCTAGCAATAGAATATTTTGTCTTGATGGGCAACTTTCTCTTCTCTCCTATTTTGCAGGGTTATGACATGAGTTTAACTGCAGATCTCATCCAGCAGTTCTACCTTCCTCTTTTGGGCGTCATATTTTGGACAACAGGGCCATCAACCATTGAACTAAAAATTAGCCAGTATAGTCACTTCATGCAGTTCTAGTTCCTTGATTGGTGGATCTCAATTTTTGATTGAGAGAAATTTGTGCATGGCTTGCCTATATGTAATTTTGGGCTCCATTTTGTAAAGGTTGGCTGATTGAAGAAGGATTAGCTACCTGATGAAATAACAGATAGTGTTGTTATAGTCTTAGGATTTTATAACTTTTTAAGCAAGATACTTTGAGAAACTCTATTGTACTTAGATACTTTTACATTCTCTTTTATACAATTTCATGTTATTGTCAAGTTTGGATCTCAATGATAATGTTAATGAATCATAATCATCCGTATGCCAGTGGATGTTGTGCATAATTGTTTTCTATTTGATGCAAATCAATAGGAGAAACTGGATCTGAGATTATTTCATTGAATTATCTATAAATGGAATTCATTTATGTCTATTGATCTGATTTTAGCAATGAGTGGGTGGTGTGTTTCAATCTTGAAGTAAAGTTTTGATGAATGGTTGTGATTATTGGATTTTGCACTATGAATGTATGCAATGGTGTAGGTTATGCTATGGATTGCATCATGTTATGGTTTTGGTTATTTGAAGAAACACTCGTTGTTAAGATATATGTCTAGATGTGAAGAAGTTTATATTCATATTTTGCTATTCTGAACCCTTGTTCTATCTTTTTCTATTTATTTATACCCCCCCAACGTAGGTTAATTGATATGATGCAGTTTGTATTCCTTTATACCAGCAAGGCCCCTTGAATATTACAATTGCATTGGCCATTGAATCACACCAACACAATTGAGAACCAACTACCAGGACCTTGCGAGATAGGTGATTTTAGATCAGTTATCTTTTTCAGGAGAAATAGGATACAAATATTTTGTTTAATGTTGTGCTATTTTGACCATCAACAAGTCCCTTTGCCATTGATGTCAAAGGGAGAGAGAAGTAGAATGGGGGAGAGTTAGAAGAGATGACAAAAGATATGTTGCCATCAATGACAAAGGGGGAGATTGTTGAAAATGTTGTCATTGATGTCAAAGGCATATAAGAGGCTGCTAGATTTGCGGCATTAATGTCAAGAAGGTACATGAACAAAGATTGTTGCATTTAAGTTCAAAGACTAAGATTCAATGAAGTGATCCATTTGTGGAGGAATGAAGATGTAATCCTTTAGAGTTTGACTTGCTCATTATTGATCGATTGCATTTGATCAATAATCAATTATTTTAATGGATATCGGATATTGAGTCATTCTTATATTATTGTAAAGTTTCAAGGTATAAGATGTGGTTATATTATTGCAAAGAAGGCATTGGAGATATTATCGGGCTATTGCAAGAGCAACTACTATTGATATTAATCAAAGTGACATCCCTTTAGATTGACATTGATAAAGAAAGCAAATAAGAGAAATGCGGGGCAGTTAAGTATCTCCAGTAAAAACAAACATGATCAAAATGACTCTATTCCTAAAGAGTTTGATATTTCTTATCTTCCTGGATGCCACTTTAACAATGCTATTTAGTGAAAGGGAATACGCTCAGAGTCTATGATTTGTAAGGTCACATATTTATAAAGAAGCCGTTGTTTATGTTAAATATCGATAACCATTTGGTTGATGGTCGATGCCATCAGACTTAACGTAGAAGAGTCTTGGACAAGATTAGTGCCACCGTATATGTAAAAGAGATACAAAAGAGATTAGTGCCACCGTATTTTTATGCGGATATAAAAGAGATACATTTGTATATGTAATTGAGTGTAATGTCCCCATTTTGGCCATGCAGCTTTTCTTTTGGTGATAGCCTATTTCGGAGATTTGTAGGTTGATCCCGAGTGAAATTAGGGTTTCCTTAGCGGAGGTTTCATGGCATTTCTGGAAATTATTTACTATTTTAGTAAATACTAATGAATTTTTGCTTGATGGTTGGGTTAATGGAAGCCTTCATTAAAGTCTGTTTCAATTAGGCGGAGTTAGCGGGTTTCCACTTTCATTAAGTCTTGCTTCCATTTCGGTTAAACTACATTGGTTTGAAATTAAACTTACTATTTTGAGGGTGGCTATTTTTAGTAAGTCTAATTTTGGCAGTGGCATCATCAGCAGTTCAACTTAAGTCATCTTGTTATCCATCAATCTCAGTTTGGCTTTGGGTTTGGTTTTCTTCATGAGTTGAGTTTATACTTAATCAAACTTCATGTTTTTCAGTTGTACCCCACGCCTAGGAGTAATAACTTCATGTTGTTTTAAAAGAGGGGCCATTAAGGGGGTCAATTGTGCATTTAATGATTTATTAAATGCTTTATTGTTGCAAAGTGAAGTTGCACACCTAAAGGAGGTCAATTATATTTTATTATTTCCAAAGTAAAGGCAAAAGGTAAAGTCCCTTTTTGGAAGTTAGGTAATTTCGCTTCTTGGAATTCTGAAGAGTTCTTGTTGCTTCATTTGCCAGCTAAAACATATGTGCTGCTGTTTGAAGAGCTGATTATCAAATGTTGCTAATGTTATGCTCTGTCAAAATGACAACTTGTTTAATACTTCCGAGGGATGCTTACCTCCTAGTTCCAATCCAATTTCGTGTTTGAAAGACAACACCTAGTTGGTCTTATTGCTGCTTCTCAATCAGACTAGCAGATTGTGCTTCAAAGTTAGTGAATTTTGCTGAGAATTTCAGTTTTAATGTTGTTGGTGTATACACAGCTGAAGGTGTTTTTCATTTACAGCTTTTGATGTGAATTTATTTTGGTTATGGGTATTTGATCCTTGCAATTCTATGCTAATGGTGACCATATTTGGAGAATTTTAGAATTTAATTCCAAGTATTTGATTTTTAGCAAGAGAAATCGCCCCTCTTGAGGGCCGTACCATCTTGAGAGTGCATTGGGATTCGTGCAAAATAATATCTTGAGTTTTGATGCAGTTTTGTGGTTTGAGTTTGGGCACCTATCCTCCAAAGAGACTTTGCATTTCGTTTCATTCAATTCAGAGGTATATTGAAAGAGTTATGAGCATTTCATTGTTTTACAGGTTGCTGGTTTACAGTTTCAGTTTGCTGGTTTTTATTATCAGACTTCAATAAGTTCAGAATTTGGCTTCAATTTCAGTCTTTGAGAGTTATATAAACTAGCTAAATTCATCCTTCACATATTTGCATTCATTCTTCTATTGTAACACTTGTAATTTGCAGTTTTTCTTAATTGTAAGGTTGAGAATTAGTAGTACTAATCCAACCATTTATTTACTGCATTTACTTGTGATCTTTAATGCAAATATCATAACCCCTGGATGGTTTACCGCCAGTGTGGAGGAATCTGATTTGTATTTATTTTCTATCACCCACTGTTAAGTGGAGAATTCCCACTGTTTAGTGGATGCCCACCGCAGCGGAGGAATTAGTTTGGATTATGTTGTTTTCTTCCCCCCACTGTTTAAGTGGTTGAGCAGATTTCTTCATGGCTGGTTATCCGCCTATTTGTTTCAGTTTTCATTTAATAACTACGTCATATGTTAGCACCTCGCCCTCAGTGGGATCTTGAGTGCACATTCTTGACGTTGAGTTTGTTTCATTTCAAGTACTATTCTTTAATTTCTCCGCCATATGACAACACCTATCCTTCCTTGGGATTGAGTGTGCATTCTTGGCGTTGAGTTCTTTCAAGCTTGGATTTCAGTTTTGATGCTAATGCTAATCCATTGGCGTAGTGTTGGCTTGTGTTATGATAATTCAAGAAAAAATTGGTTGGCATATTTCATTTGAGGAAGAAAATAAAGAGATCATCAAAGGAAGATTTGAAAGAAGTATATAAATGCAGATGTTGTAGAGGATTTATGTGAATATCTTTCAAGAAAGGCAAAAACAAGAAGAAAATTGGTTGTAAAGTCCATCATCTGTTGAGGAAGCAACATTGAAGGTGGAGTATTATTCTTGATATTTCTATCTTTGTTGAGTTGGTGCTTGGCAAGTGGGGGTTGGAGGCTCCGGTAGGTTGGTGCCTACGAACATTAGGGGTTGGTGCTCCTTGTAGGTTGGTGCCTACTAAATCAGCATTAGGGGTTGAAGCTCCTTGTAGGTTGGTGCCTAATAAATCAGGATTATGGGTTGCTGCTCTTTGTAGTTTGGTGCCTACTAAACTACATATTTGGTGATTCAAGTAGGTTGGTGCCTACATTCTTTGTAAAAGCATATATAATTAATAAAGTACATTATTTGTACCGTGGTTTTATCCCGTAAGGGTTTCCACGTAAAATCTTGGTGTCAACTTTTTCATATTGTGATATTCTTGCATGGATTGATTTGTATTTAGAATTTGGAAGTTGATTAAAGGATTTGTAAAGGTATAAAAGTTGGTTGATATACTGATTCACTTCCCCGCCCTAAGCCCTTAGTATATCTTTGTGCTCTTCACTTCTTTTGGTGCAATAGCTATAGGAGCCGTTTTGAATGGTGACGGGATGTTTAATAAAAAATCGTCTGAGTTATTTCGACCTAGTGAAAAGAGATTCAAAAGACAAAGTGCATGAGTGTGTGGAGACGTGATGTTTGTGTGAGTTTGTGGGTGCATACATGACAGAAGGCGTGTCCATTTAATCTATTGCCATCATTTATCTTTGTATGGGCTGAGTTCGTGAAAATGCTTAGTGTGGATATTCTTTATAAGCTGCATTGCATAGAAGACATGAAGGAATGCTATTCGGCAGAGATGATTCTATGTTGAAGTCCGCAGCAATTTATTCTTGAATGGTGGGTGCGTATATGCTAAGGCGTTTCTGAGTTTACTTCGTGCTTTTGAAATGGCGTCAATGATCAATATGTATCCTCAGTCGTATCTTTCATTTAATTACTGAGCATTTACCTCTTGGCTGTCTATTGCATGGAGAGTGTGTCTCTCTAAAGTGTTCACGAGTATTACAATTTGTTGGGGATGCATTCAGTAAGGCTGTGGGAGTATTTTGGAAGCTTATGCTGATCATGTATCTGTTAATGTTGAGAAAAAATCAGGGGTTTTTGGTGAAAAGTTTATCTTTAGCAGAGTTACTTTTTTCTGTTCTTCTGGACGTGAGGCAGAAGTTTCCTCAGTGTTGCCTCTTTTGAAACCGAAGTGATTATTTTTCAGATGTTACCATTTCATCACTAGTGCAAGCCATATGTTTTTCTTCGGGGAATTTAAGTGTTATATCTGCTCTTACTTTGAGACATGAACCTTTCGGTTGATTTTCAGATTGTATATTGAAGTCTGAGTTGTAGTATTGTGAAGCTTTTCAGTGAGTTGGTGCTCACGCTGAAGTTGGTGCTTCAGCCATACGAGGTTGGTGCTTCCAGTGAGTTGGTGCTCACTTTTGTAATCTAGGTTGGTGCCCATTTGTGGTTAATGAAAGCTATTGATCTGCCGTGGTTTTTTTTCCTGAAAGGGTTTTCCACGCAAAAACTGGCATTCTCCTCGTTGATGTTTGCTCTTTACTGTTTTGATTTCTGATTCATTTGGTTGTGTGCTCTTCAATTCAGACATTCATGATTGATAACTAGTCTTTCCAACGCATACAAAGGGAATACACACGAAATATGCCTTTGTGAGGATAGGGTTTAGCATTGCTACAATAATTGTTTAGCATTTAAAATGCATTGAAACCTTCACCAATTCCTCCAAATTGAACCTTGTGCAAACCCAAAATTGACTCCACTCTGTACCCAATTCCAGTACAACTCATACCTAGAAACGACCAATTTTCAAGCCAATTCAATAACATAGATAAATGGAGGTAATAAGAAATCCGCTGCTAATTATGTCCTTGCTCCTACAACTCCTCAATGTCCTGTAGTATGAAAGAAGCAGCACTTGTTGACAAAATGAGAAAACAAAATAAGTCGTTGTAAACATGTTTGTATAGCTTAAACTCTTAGCCACATCAAATACATTGTACCACCCCCAGGATTGCTTTGGATCCAACAGCAGATGCTCCTTGAAAGCACAAATATTCATTGAATTCTTGCCATCTATCTCCTTCACCAAAGCCCACATACACAACATCCAAAACCTCATGGTCAAGTGGTGTTATGTGCTTTGAATTAAGTTTAGATCACCTAATGCATATTTTAACAATCTTTATGTAAGAGGGTGTAATGTCCCCTTCTCAAACCTAATCTTTCCAGTAACCATTGGCCTTTTCTTTGGGAACTCGAAGGCTAGTCGGAAGATAAATTAGGGTTTCCTATTTTTGAGGAGGTCATTGCTTAGAGATGATGGATTCAATGGCGGATTCTTTCTGGGTTTTCAGAGAGCTTCGCAGGGGTATGTTCATCTCGGCATTCAGAGCATTTTCCGGAATTTACTATTTTTAGTAAATTCTATTTTTGGCAGTTCAACAGTCGGGTCCAGCATGGTTGACTTCCTATGTCAGTTTGATCAGTTGGCTTGCTCATTGATGGCTTCGGGGCGCATTTGGAGAGATAAGTTGTAATAATTAATTAAAGTCACGTTTTAATAGTATATTATAACGTTGACCCCCTTGGCCTAGTCTGATGACTTCAAGTTGTTTTAAAAAAGTGGTCTTGAGGGTGGCGCCTTCATAAAGGATTATTTCTTATTTTTCTAAAGTCAAAACCAAGCTCTAAAGTGGACGCCATGATTAAAATATCGAATTTAATTAAAATGGTCAATATTGAATTTGAAAGAAAAGGACGCCATTCCTTAAAGAGGATTAGGGTTTTGACTTGAAGAAGAGATTAGGGTTTCATGAAGTCAGCAGGAAATTATATAAGGAAGACTTGGTTCATCATTTTGGCATCTTTTGTCTATGCTATTGTTATGCTGCCGAAATGGTTGCGGGATTGCTTCGAGGAATGAATGCCTCCTAGTCTGGGCTCGACTTCGTGCTTGAGAGACAGCACCTAGTGGAGAGGTTTGCTTATTTGAGTGTTTTGTAGTAAGTTTTGCATTGTAGTTTGAGTTTTTGCATTGATAGATCTCATTGGCATGTTAGTAGTTTCAGCATTTTGCATCAGTTTAATACAGCAGATTTGCATTTTTAATCATCATTCAAAAAAGACAAAAAACTTGCATCTGGGTATTAACCCATTCCCTTTGTTTGGCCTAGGCGCCTTAGTTCACAAATTTGCAGATTTTATTGTGAAGGCATTGAATTTTAATGGCAGATCGCCCTTTCTAGAGGCCGTACCATCTGCAGTTTACATTGGAATCTGTGCAAAATTAAATCGTGGCATTTAAGTCTGTTTTCTGTGTTCCATCCTAGGCGTAATCTCAGTTAGAGCATATTGCATTTTATTTCAAGTTAATTGGAGGTCTTATAAGAAAGATATGAGCATATGAGTCGTTCCATAGGCTGCTGTTAATTCCTTTAATGAGCAGATTTGTAACAGAAATCAGAAATCAGTATCTTGATCCTTGAAAGCGTTATGGTTTTGGTGTTCCTATCTAAGCTAAAGGTGGTTCTCTATGATGTAATGCTGATTCTTTAATTGCACAAGATATTGGCAGGCGAATACTTCTTATTTTGTAAAACTGACAGTAGTACTGGCAGTCTTTTATTTCTTGTTCAAATCTGGTTGTAACTCTCGATTTCAATTAAAGTTATTGTAACAGTTACAGCTCCACCCCATGGTAGCTACTTTCCCATCTTGGGTCAGCAAGCACATTCTGGGTGTCGAGTATTTCCAGTATTCAGCATTTCATTTCAAGTTTTTCTTTCTGTAATCACTCCGTCATATGGTCGCCCCTCACTCCGCATTGGATTGGGTAGCACATACTTGACGTTGAGTTCCTTTCTGTATTTAGAGTAGAAGATCCTCTGACCAATGCTCGCCATCATCGGCGCCATTCTAGTTAGAGTTGCTTTCTTGCACGTTTTGGTTTTCTTCCCTAACCTTAACGGGTGCACTGCTTGTAATCTGTTAATTGAAAAAACGAAAAAATTTGGCTCGGAATATTTCAGTGGTATCAGAGCCAGGTTCCTGCCATCCTGTGCCCATCAGAGTTCACTTGACAGAGAAAGATGACTACAGAGAAGTCTCTACTTGAGTTAATGCATGATGTGTATACGCTATTGAAGGATCCAGAGTTAAGGTGTGGAATCAGAAAGATTTATGCTAAGTCTGAGAAGTCGGATTTGATTGGGGGTTCTAAAGAATGCCAGTTCAAGAGGAAATGTGAACACGAGGCTGACATACTCTACAGAGATTATCAGAGCATGACAAATGAGTTTAAGAACGGTGTTTCTTTTGATGCCTTTTTGGATTGGATGGTGATTTATCACCCTGGAAAGCGGGCTATGGTCAACTACATCAAGAAAATGATTGAGGAGGAAACAGAACATACAATGGTTGCAGGAGCAAGGAAGGAAGAAGTAGTGTCTGTTTGTGGTTTGCAGCCCACAAATGAACATGTCGAAGAGAAAAATCAGTCAACTAATATTGAAGAAGGCACAAGCAAGGTGCACATGTCACCTCAGAATGATCGTAAGGTTGATATAGAAACCTTGACAGTTGAGGAATGTGTGGGAGAGCTTCATAATACTTCC
The DNA here is from genome assembly GCA_007258455.2 of Sequoia sempervirens. Classification (NCBI taxonomy): domain Eukaryota; kingdom Viridiplantae; phylum Streptophyta; class Pinopsida; order Cupressales; family Cupressaceae; genus Sequoia; species Sequoia sempervirens. Next base: position 13,271 of record VDFB02205932.1, read on the forward strand.
CTAGATTTGCATGTGACAGCAAGTGATGATGTTGGTGATGAGTCTAAGGAGTTCATGCAAGATCATACTGAAGAATTGATGAGGAAGGATTTTCCTCGTGTTGCTGTCTTAACTTCCCAAGAAGTCTCACATGAAAAAATCAGCAACATACTCTCTCATGAGGGTTCCATAGAAGATAATGAAGATGAAGTTTTTCAAACAACAAACATTGAAGATTCTTCACTTCATTTCGGGGGTGACATTGTTGGTCTTGGGATTGATCAGCAAACTGAGCCATTGGAGAGAAACTTTTTTGATGATTTCAGCTTAAGTGAATTAGGACTTGACTTATTCAAAGAGTCATCACTACAAAGGGAGCATGATAAGTTTTTTCCAGTTGATCATCTTAATCAGCCCACTAGCATTTGGGATCCGGGTGTGTTGGCATCAAGTTATGTTAAAGAGCCTGTGTGGGATAAGTTTCCCTTTGATCCTGATGAAGAACAAGAACCAGGTTGCACAGTAGACTATGAGGTGGCCCTTGGAGGAGAAGTTGTCTTTGAAGAAGAAGATTGTTCCACAAAATTCCATAATGATCTCTTTGGAGTGGTTGCAGCCACTAAAGAGGAATTTGTGGTTACAGAAACTTTCCGAACAGCGGACAAATATGATTCCTTGAACAGGTTGGATGCTGGTCTAATGTTTGATCAAGGAGGCAGTGATGAAGAAGAAGAGCTAGAAGACCATATGGCTCTTGAAGATGGAGAGTTTGAGAGTGTTACTAAACACAAATCAGATTTATCAATGCACGAAGCTGATTGCAAGCAATGGGTTGAAGAATTTGTGAAGTATGATGCTTTTTATGATGATGAGCATTCTCTGCTAGTTGGTGGTGAAGTACAAGAATGTTGGAGTAGCAAAGAGGGCAGCAAAGGCAAGGAACGAAGTTCTGATTTTCAGTTGCAGCCCATCAGCAGTTCACCGTCTTTGCATGTTCATGAGTGGGAAGATCAATGCAAGGTATCTTTTGGAAAAGAAGTACAAGCGCTATCCCTATTTGATCGCACACACATTTTGGTTGATGATCTCTATTGGAAGGCTCAGTCTGAAGAGAGACGAAGTGGAGTTAAGGATGAAGTTGCTCTTCCTAACTTGCAACTTATCAGAGGCTCTTTGGAGACATTGAAATCAGCATACATACACTTGATTGAAGATCAAGATCGTGCCGTTGAATCTGCAAAGAAGGCCTTCATTGTTTTCGAAGAAAGGAAGAATATGGTTGATGAGCTCACCTTGGAGCTTAAATCAACAAAGGACAATTTGAAAGAAACCCAGCTGGCTCTAAGAAAGGTTGAAGACCAGTTTGCAGATTTCAAACTTTTCAAGGAGCAAGAGGAGGCACAAAGAGCTAAAAAAATCAATCAAGTGATTGGAGATTTTGACTATCTTCAAGAGGAGTTTGATCTTGAAAGCATTTCAAGAAAGTCAGAAGTTGCATGTGCAGATTTGGGGCAGCGAGACGTAAGGAATGGCTTCCAAGTCTTCGACAATCCCTTCTTTGAAGTGGGTGCTGAAGCAACTTATGACAATCCTCTCTTTGTTTTGAAAAAAGAGTCAAGTAGTGAAGAGACCAAGCATGAGGTCAAGCGTGAACTCCAATCTAAGGATGCCTTGATATCACTCCATGACGATGTGCCACGTATGTTGAGTAGTAAAGAATGCTTAAGAGGAATTGAGGATGCAGTCTTCACTTTGGAAAAGGGACCAAAATATGGTGATTGCACTCTTGTCAATCCATTCCTTGGGTTGAGGGATGCTAGTCTGCTCTGGGAGTTGAATTTGAAGTCATCTTATGTTTCATGCTTCAGTGTTTCTGAAGTTTTCATGGTTTGGTTTCAAAGGTTCATCAGAGGGGATGCCAATTTTACAAGTATGCACTTGATTTTGACTAGCACTCAGAGATGTGCTATGTTTCCTTGCCGGAGTGTTGGAGATTATTTTCAGTTGGGTATTCAAGCTTGGGATTCTCAACAAGGGTTGATGGAGCATACAGTTTGTGGAAAGAAGAAATTATGGAGGGACAAGAATCAAATTTTCAGACTTTTTGGTGTCGTTCTTTTCTTTAGCAGCTTCTTGATGGTTCCATTTGTTCATCAACAAATGGATTGGAGAGAGATTTTGAGCATGGGTTGGAGAAATGAACGATTGGTTGCTCTTGAATGTGTTGCCCAGCTAAGACCAGGACAGATTTTGAGATTCGAGCTTGCTGGTTTGAGGCAGACCAGCCACTTTACATGTTGCGTTTCTCGCATTCAGGAGAGTTGGTTCATCACTCATGATCAAAGAGGTGGTAGTTCTCTCATGGAGATGAATCTAGTGTGTTTTCCAACCACCTTGGAGGTGTCACTTTGCAGCTCGATGGTCATCTCACATGCTCACGCTTGGGATTTGGAGTGGTGTTGTTGTTTTCCCTTGGGTAGGACTCGAGAATCAGATTGCACTGCGCTGATCCTAGTCTTGATCAGCAGTAATTATTTGTTCCTTCACACTTTTCCTACTCTCCAAATTCATCTTATGATGGTTGATGATGTAAACTTTGACAGTTTACTCTCAGTATTGATTCATGACAGCAGTAGCTCACATGCTTTGGTTCACCATTCGGAGACTCATGGGGTTGGAACTATGATTGTTTTCTGTAGTCTTCATGGTTGTGCAAGTATAATTCAGATGAGGCATGGTAGCTTTATGCGGAGACATGAGTATGAGTTTGTGGAGCTCTTGCAAAGGAATGCTTCCCTCCTTGCAAGAAGATGTGTAGAGGTCACACTTGCAGGTATGGTCCCGTTTGTTACCATGTGGAGGTATGGGGAGGAGTTCGATTTTGATTTGAATAGTCTATCTCTCCTATTGCTTAGAATGGTGATTGATAGTAGTATGGTTGATACTGTTAATTCGGGGGATCGTGGACATGAGATGTTGCATGATTTTGATTTCCTTCCTTTAAGATCTTTCGGTTTGAGAATCATAGATGGTAACACTTTGGAGTTACAAGGGGAGTCAGTGCAGCATTGGCATGATATTTTCATTGATGTGATCAGAGTGGTGCAGCATCGGCATGGTGGGTTTTTCCTGAGACGCATTTGGGAACCAGGGATTATACTTGTTGCGTATGGATTAGTCTTCAAATTACTGGAGTTGTGGTGGTATTGCTTGAGGACAAGCAATTTTGGGAAGGGCGGATTGTAATGTCCCCTTCTCAAACCTGATCTTTC
>VDFB02205935.1:0-20274 GCA_007258455.2 Sequoia sempervirens
TCTCTCTCTCTCTCTCTCTCTCTCTCTCTCTCTCTATCCCGCTCCCCCTCCCTCTCCTTCTTGCACCCTACCTAGACAACTCTAGATCTCTCTCTCTCTCTTAAAATTCTCCATCCCTCTATAGACATACATAAATACATACATACAAGCATAATACATATGTACATATAGTCCTACATACATACAAGCATACATGTACATGCACGTATATACAATCTTACATACAAGTAGGCATCCATACTATATACATGCATTGATACATATAGGCATACATACATACATACTTACTTACATACCTGACATACATGCATACATGTGCATACAAACATACAAATATATAAAAATACATTCAATATGCATTTAACATAAAGCAAGACATAGCGTGAGCATGTTATACCACGCTCATGTTATGTCTTTCTAGACATGCTCCCCACAAACAAAAAAGACTGTGTCAAAACTGACATATAACGTGAGGATGTTATAACGCGCTCACATTATATCTTGCTTTAAGAATCCCCAAGCCTTGGGATTGGTATTTTCCTTGGAATACCAACCCAAAGGCTTGGAGGGCATTCCCAACGACCAGAGACATGTTTTTGCAATTTCTACAATATTTCACATAATCAGGTTTGTTCTCACCGTCAGGATTACTCATGGTTGAATATCAAACAAATCAAACATCTATGTAATGTTAGGTTCTCTCTTAGCTATCCAATGATGTAATTTTTTTCACTTTCTGACAATTTTAAGTCATTCATCCATAATTTATTTTGTTTGTATGTCTCTTTTTTGGCAAAAATTAGTGTTTGGTGTTTTTTCATTATAAATTAACCATCCATCAAAATTTCAAATAAATTACATTTTTAGAAACTAGACTCCATTCTACAATTTTTTTTATTTTTTTTTTAAATCAGTTAGTTTCCAAAATTTGTAGGGGTAGCACGACCAGAATTATGATTTTCAAGTAGTGTCCACTTTGAAAATTAGTAAAAAATAAAATATTTATTAAAAAATTATCAAAAAAATCATGCATCAACTACATAATATTAGCTAACTTCTGACCCTAGCGATTTTAAAAATACCAAAAAAAAGTTCACCATACAAGGGTCATACAAGAGTTGCTATGTTATGTTTTTCTGACAAAAATAAAACCAATTTGTGCATGTCTGTCATTTGAACCCCTTAATCTCAACAATTTTCAAAATAAATTAGTAGTTTAGAAAGTAGACTCGGAGCATTTAAATCCTTCTTTTTGTTCCATATCAAAATTTTGAGTGTAAGTATCCTCAATTTCACATCCAAGGTCAGTATTTCCTTATTTTAGAAAACAAAGTGGCCACTTAAGCCCCCTTTTTGGGAAGCATCTTCGTGCACTTACCCTATTTGAATTTACAAAATTTCTCTTACATGAGTCTGAATGCTTAACCATCAAAAGACTCATGTAATTGGTCTTGAATTCCCATTTACATAAACATGGGAGCAACAAGCTTTAGGCCAAATTACAATTTTAGTCACATTTTACATTTGACATGCATTTACATTTGAAATTCAAAATTCCCTAAGTGGCTAAATATTTGCACCATTTGAAAGAGATGGAAAGAATATAATACAAAATTTATTTCTATTTGCTAAAGAGGATACACTAGCCTTCCAAAAGGCATCTTTCATTCATTGTAATAACATCAACTATCTTCATCACGAGCCAAAATTGTTCCCCATGTGCATGTCCAATTAGCAAACCTCAAAAAAGAAAAACAACTAAAAGGAGAAAAGGTAGAATCATCCATGTCAGCATTTGTGTCATCAATCTTCATGTTGGGGAGAGAACAATATTTTGCAATACTTCATCAAAAGCCTAATCTATACTAATTCTAGGCTATGCATTGTTTCTCTCCCATCCGTTATTCACCATGTTTGTCCTCATCTTTCATACATAGACTCATTCTATAAACCTCTCCATCCATGTGTTATATTCATCCTTAGTTGGTCATTTCATGCCCAGTAGGTTTTGCACTTTTTTGTTGTGTTGAGTGTATCTTGCATCAATTAAAACCCTAGCCTCTCTAATGAATTTTTCCATTCTCGTTTAAACTCCAGCCATGTTATCAATATTGTGAGGAGGATAATGCTAAGACTATGGACAAGGAAGATGACTATAGCATGCTACTGGAGTGGATGGATAAAATCAAAAGAAAGTTTGCTAGGTTGGCCCAGTTCAGCATCAAAATGATCCACTGTGACCCTTTTTGTTGTTCTCAAGGAAGAAATGGACAAGAAGACTAAGGAGGAGGGCCCCAACTAGGTTGGGTAGGATTTTATAAATCTCCTCTCTAAAAAATGGGTGCAATGCCCTGTAAATGTTGCTTAATGTATCAAAACAAGTATTTGATATCTTTTGGTTTCATTTAACATCTCAAAAAATAATCTCCATATCCTCTTAGTATATCTTTGACATGTACAATTTATAATCTTATATACCATTGGTTTCAAAATATTAGCATTACTATCAATCAAATACTTATTCTTTTAATGTAAAACTATAGGAGGTGTTCTCAAAGGTAGAGTTGCCTCAAGACATTAGGAATGTCAACAACATTGGGGATAAATGGTGTACCTTCAATTCGAGATGAAAATGATGATGTACCTTGAAATTGAGATGTAAAAGATGTTGTACCTTCAACTTGATTTGTGGAAGGTAGGGTGTCTCCAACTTGAGATGTGAATGTTGATGTACTTTCAACATGACAAGTTGTAGATGGTGTGCCTTCAACTTCACTTATGATAGATGGCATTCCCCCAACCTCAAGATTCAATTGTCTCATTGCATGTAGGCTTTGCATCTATTCCCTTTATGATGCCAATTCCATATCTCTCTTACATCACATGGATGTTTCATGTTCCTCTTCAATAGGTATGTATGGTGTTCAATTTCCTTCCTTCACGAAGTTGCCTTATTCTTTATCTTTTCTTTACATTCTCAAATTCATGCTCATCTAGTATTAGCTTATTTTCTCATTTCCTTGGCATGATGATGAATTTTACATGTTCACAAGTAAAAAAATAACAAAATTAAGTAATGTTCAAAAATACAAAAATAACACAATCAAATGAAAATGATTGCAATTGAACTATATGCAAATGTGACAACCATAAAAATTCAAATTTAAACAAAGAGAAATATAAGAAACATTTGAATTCTAGAAACATGAAAAAATTACCTCATATAATTAAATTTGATCTAAAAACTCCAAATTTTCATCAAGATAATATAGTGTGCACCTTAAATCACTCACCAATTAACAATTTAGGTGTATTTATGTTAATGATAGATGCATGTTAGCAAGAAACATGCATAAGTTGTATAGAAAAATTTGCATTGGGAATTTGAAAACACACCATGGGTTCAAGTCTTCATGCTCTGTTCCTTCATCAACAGTTTGTGATGTCTTCATCGGGACCTAGCTTTATCACCAAGACATGATGGTTGGTCTCGACAATGGACTGATAGCTATGGTGGGACCTGAGCTAATGGTGTAAAGGGAAGTATCATCGATAGGACTATGTTCCATTGGTAGGATTTTGACTTGAGTCCCCCCAATGGCCCAATACCTAAAGACAGTTGACTAGAAGTGACATGGTGTCAAGCTAGAGGAAATATGGACTCTCCCTGATGTGTTGATGGACTTGGTCAATAGTGTACAATGAAAATCTCATATCGGTGTGACGATGAGTGATCAGTGAGACATTTTTTTTGTCTCATCAATACTCTAATGATCATTTTCCTTGGAAAGTGTTACACTCATTGGGGTGACTCGAACAGATTAGCGAGAGGATGGAAGTTTTCCCATTGAAAACCTAATAGGGAAACTACTAAGTGAGGGTTAGTCTGCTCTAACTGATGGGAACCAATTTGGATTCTTTCCTACATGGGTCTAGAGTCAGAGTTTTTTTTTTGGAATTCTCTTAGAATGTAAAATACATTTGTATTAGCTATGAGAGAAATTTTGTAATGTGACAATTTGAGTAGTGAGTCTGTCAAAAGAGAATGAGATTGCTCAGTGTTGAATAGCTACCTATATTGAGACTGGATAGACATTTGAGAGGGGGAAACTATAACTTTATATGTGAATCTTCTTCATTGTAATACAAAGAGTTTTTTCCTAGTGTGGTGGGTTTTTACTAAAAGGGTTTTCCCACATAAATATTTGTGTCTACTATGTGTTGTTTTAATTTGTTCTTATTTGTTCCTGTTAATGTGCATCTTTAGTGTACTATAATTTGAAATTTGAACCTTACGTTTGGATTCTCTTTTTAGAATTGTCATTAGGAAAGTGATTCTACACCTTTTCTTTCCTTACAAGTGGTATTAGAGTCTGGCCAATTGTGTTATACTTGTGGGTTAGGTAGGTTTTTTGTGACAATTCTGAAGTGGGAGTCTTGTAGAGGAGTCTGGTAATTTCATTTGTAGATTAAGATAGCGAGCACATTAGGGAAGATAGAAATTGAAAAGTTTAAGGGTGGAAATTTTGAGTTGTAGAAAATTGAAATGGAAGATCTCTAGATTTTTGTGTCTAGAACGAAACCTTCAGGCATGGAGCAAGAAGATTGGGACCTCTCAAATAGAAAAGAAAAAGAGTTGATAAGACTATGTTTAGAAGACTTTGTTCTCCAGAATGTTCATGAAGAGAAATCTGCATCTTCTTTGTGGAATAAGCTTGGTGACATTTATTAGGGCAAGTCCTTGGTGAATAAGTTATTCTTAAGGAAGAAGCTTTACTCCTTGAAGATGGAGGAAGGGGAATACATGGTTGATAATCTAAATACGTTCAATATGCTCAAATGTTGCTTAGTTAGCATCTATAGGTGTAAAGATAGATGATAAGGATCACTGTATGCTCTTGTTGTGTTCTTTGCTCGAATCTTGGGATCATTTAGTGATAGTGATTGGGAGCATGATGACCACTTTAAAAATGGAAGATTTGGTTACTTCATTGTTGTCAGAAGAGATGCAAGGGAAATCTTCTGAGATGGAAAACAAGGCTCTTGTTGTTCAAGGTAGATCGAAGGAGAAAGGAAATCAGAAGGACAAGAAGTCTAAGTTTAAATCTGAATGGAGGTCAAAGTCTCCTAGCAAGAAGTCCAAGGTGAAATGTTAGAATTGTGGGCAGCTTGGTCATGTCCATAATGATTGTAAAGAGGAGAAAAAGAAGGAGAAGAAAAAAAACTCTTATGATAATGATTCCTCTCAAAGTGATGCAAATACCTTCATTGCATCCTTGGCAAATCAGGAATCAGATGATGTCTCACTGATTGACTCAGGTGCATCTTTTTACATGACATCTCACAAAGATTGGTTCACAAAGTATGAACCATATGCTAGCAGAAAGGTTTATTTGGAAAGTGATACATATCTTGAAATTGTTGGTCGTGGAAGAGTCGAAATCCAATTTCTTGATGGAGGAATTAAAGGAATTGATGGTGTAATGCACATACTAGGTCTGGCTTGTAATCTACTTTTTGTAAGTAAGCTAAATGATGTTGGTGTGTAGGGTTCTTTCTTCAATGGTGGTGGCTACAAAATGATGAGTTTTGACGGTGTTGGCAAAGGGTGCTCATATTGGTACTCTATACAAGTTGGATGCATAGGTAGTCCAATGCAATAGTGTCTCTATAAAGTGAGATAAAGATGCTCACAAAGGGAAGGAAAAAGATGTTCCTTTGGGTAAAAAATATTTAGAGGTGAAACTACTAATAGAGAAGACCATGCTATGGCATCATAGACTTAGTTACATTGGAGAAAAATCCTTGTGGGCCTTGAAAAATAAAAACCTGGTAGAAGGGCTTGTTGATTGTAACATTGAGTTTAATTTTTGTGAACATTGTATATATGGAAAGCAACACCATGTTTCATTTTATTCTAGTCCTTATAAATCCTTGGGAATGTTGGATTATGTTTACTCTGATGTTTTTGGTTCAGTGAATGTTCCTTCATTATCGAATTCTAGCTATTTTGTTTCTTTTATTGATGATTATTCGATAAGGGCATTTGTGTACATTCTTAAAAGTAAGTCAAAAGTGTTCATTAAGTTTAAAGAGTTTAAAAACTTGGTAGACAATCAGAATGGTAGAAAAATTAAATGCTTAAGGACATACAATGGCGGTGAATTTTGAAAGGTATTGCAAAGACCATGGGATTAAAAGGCATAAAACTACACCTTACACTCCACAAAAAAATGGATTTGCTGAAAGGTTAAATAGGATGTTGATGGAAAAGCAAGAAGTATGTTGAGCAATGCTAGTATGGAGTAGAAGATATGGGTTGAGAATGTGGCTACAACATGTTACTTAATCAACCATTCACCCAATTCGGCTCTTGTTGACAAAACACCTTTGGAAGTGTAGTCTATTAGGAAACCCTCTCTGAGACATATCTTTGTCTTTGGTTGTGAAGCATATGTTTATGTGCCAAATGAAAAAAGATCTAAGTTGGAGAACAGGGCTGTCAAATGTATCTTCATTGGCTATGACATTGGTGTGAAAGGATACAAGCTTTGGAATCCTATGACTGAAAATGATGTATACAATAGAAGTGTAATATTTCATGAGTTGAAACCTTCTTCATTGGATTTGCATTCAAAGATGAAAGAAGGAAAAGAAGTAGTTGAAATTCCTTGAACTCTAGATAACGAAGAACTACGAAGTGTACCTGAAGCTAAGGAGAGTTCTAGAAGCTCTAATATTTTTGAATAAGATGAACCAAAACCTTATCCTCAACCTTTGATGAGGTCTACACATGAAAGGAGACAACCTGAAAGGTATGGTTTTTCCATGTTGGACGTAAATTGTGCCTATGCTTTGATTACAAACACTAATGAGACTAGGACTATGAAAGAGGCTATAGAAATGTCTGATTAAAATTCTTGGTTAGAAGCTATGAATGAGGAAATAGTGCCATTAAAAAGGAATTATTAAATTTTTATTATTGCCCTATATGTTGATGACATGTTGTTTATAGGAAATAGTAAGACTATGATTTTTTATCTAAAATATTAGTTGTCTACAAAGTTCAAAATGAAAGATTTTGGTGTAGCTAGGTATATTTTGGGGATGGAAATAAAAAGGGATAGAGGAAATAGAAAGATTTTTCTTAGCCATAGTAAGTATATCAATACTATCTTGGAGAGATTTTGTATGACTAATTACAAGCAACTAGTTGTTCTAGTGTTACAAGGAACGTAGCTATTTGTCAAAGATTTTACAAAATCTCCTACTAAGATGGAGGACATGACCACAGTGCCTTATGTAAGTGAAGTTTGTAGTTTAATGTAGGAAATGGTCTAAATACAAGGCCATACATTTCCCAAGTAGTGGGAGTACTTATCTATTTTATGGAAAATCTGGGTAGACCATAGTAGGATGTTGTGAAAAGAGTTTTTAGATATTTAAAAGGTACCTCTTAGTATGCTTTGTGCTATCATGGTAACGCAGTTGGGTCACAAAGATCCATCAGCATTTGAGGTTATTTGGATTCTAATTGGGCACGGGACACTGACAGTAGAAGATACACCAGTGGATACATCTTCACATCAAAAGGTGGTGCAATTAGTTGGATGAGCAACTGGTAGGCTATAGTCACTTTATCTACTACTAAAGTAGAATATATGGCAGCAACACACACCTATAAAGAAGCTATTTTGTTTATACTTTTGTGTTCATATATTGGGTTCAATGCAAGGAAAATTACCATTTGTTGTGACAGTTAGAGTGCCATTTGTTTGGCAAAAAATCCAACTTTCCATGCAAGGACAAAACATATTGATTTGTAGTATCATTTTGTATGGGATATGGTGGAGGGTGGAAAGGTCAGTCTTGAAAAGGTTGATACTCTAGAAAAAATAGCAAATGCATTAACAAAACTAGTGAACACAAACAAGTTTAGGTGGCATGTTAGTTCAATGGGCCTTGGGGCCTATGACATTCAATAATCTCAATTTTGGAGAAGCCAGTAAGCCTTCACCAAGTGGGAGCATGTTGGAATTGTGCCTCAACTTACTGGCATGACTAATGGTAGCATTGTATTCTATCTCCTTGATCAGCCAGACTTTGCTCCATCAGTGGGACATTGTTCTTTGTCCCAACGATGGTCCAATGAGTCATCACTTGGTTCTTCATTTTTGAGACTTTTCTTGGTCAGTGGGACTCCAAAGGTTGTCCCCATGATGACCCAATATTTTGGTATTGGGGGCTTGTTCTATCAGAATGACTTGGCTTTGTCGATGGGATCCTAACGTTAGTCCCAATAACAACTCAATAATGTTCCTTCATCAACAATTTTTGAGGTCTTTGTTGGGACTTAGCTCCATCGCCAGGATGTGATGGTTGGTCTCAATGATGGACTAATGGCTATGGTGGGACCTAAGTTGATGGTGTAAAGGGAAGTATCATTGATGTGACTATGTTCCATTGGTAGGACTTTGACTTGAGTCCCCCCAATGGCCTGATACCTAAAGATAGTTGACTAGTGGTGACATGGTGTTGAGTTGGAGGCAGTGGGGACCACTTGAAGTATTATCGGTAGGACTTACTCATATCGGTGGGAGCAAATATGGACTCTCCCCAATGTGGAGATGGACTTGATTGATAGTGTATAGTGAAAAGCTCATATTGGTGTGGCGATGAGTGATTGGTGAGACATGGTCTTTTGTCTTGTCAATACTCTGATGATTGTTTGGCTTGGCAAGTGTTACACTCATCGGGGTGACTTGAATAGATCGGCAAGAGGATTGAAGTTGTCTCAATGACAACCCGATAGGGAAACTGTTAAGCGATAGTTAGTATACTCTAACTGATGGGAACCAATTTGTATTCTTTCCTACATGGGTCTGGAGTCAGATTTTTTTTAGAATTATCTCGTAATGTAAAATGTTATAAATGTCTAATACATTTCTAATATCTATGAGAGAAATTTTGTAATGAGACAAGTTGAGTAGTGAGTTTGTGAAAAGAGAATGAGACTGTTCATTGTTGAATAGCTACCTATATTGAGATTGGATAGACATCTGAGAGGGGAAAACTATAACTTTGTATGTGAATCCTCTTCACTGTAATACAAATAATTTTTCTTGGTGTGGTGGAATTTTTTCCAAAAGGGTTTTCCCATGTAAATACTAGTGTCTAAGTACTTTGTGTTATTTTAATTTGTTCTTATCTATTCCTATTAATGTGCATCTTTGGTGTACTGTAATTTGAAATTTGAGACTTAGGTCTACATTCTCTTCTTAGAAGTGTCATTAGGAAATTGATTCCACACCTTTTCTTTCCTTATAAGTACCCTAAACCCTAAATTGTACACCTTAAATCCTAAACCCTATATCAATACCCTCTACCATATTACCCTATATGTTAAACTATTAACCCTATACCTTATACCTTATACCCTCAACCTTAAATCCAATACCCTAAACCCTATATCTTATTGTAGTGTAGAAATTTGTACCTCTTTTTTAGGAGAAAGTACAAATCACACTTATTTGGACCTATTTTGGTGACATTTTCATTAATGCATTTTAAAATCCCATTAATAGGCCCCTAATACCTCTTTATCATGTATCCCAAGGCCTATTTTACTTAATTTTATTTAATTCCTAACAACACAACCCACATTGAATAAATGGTATAGCTCAAATTAATGCCTTGACATTTAAAGAGTCCTGAAGTTTTAAGTAAGGATTGTTGGTGTAATTAATTATTTAATTACACTTTGCATAAGTTAAGTTAGGTCTTGCATTTAATTTCATTAATTCCTAGGTTGAATAATTAGATAAATCATTTAATAATGGGGTAATTCTCCCTTCCTTGTTTGTAGGAGATAAGATTCCTTCTAGAAGATGAGTTATCCTTCTATAACTTATCTCTATCTTTTTAGCATTTCCTAGATAGGGTTCACATTTTGTCACATGTAGTGTGATTTTAACACTTGGCAACATCTTATGCATTTTATATTTTCACTCATGCCTATATATTCAAGGCATTTTGTACATTTGTAATCATCTCATATTCAATTTGGCATTCTTGCATCTTAATGATAGCATAATATTTCTGCCATTTCTCTCTTGTGGAAGTTATTTTGTCTTGCAAGTGATTTTGGGGGTGTTTGAGGAGTTCACCTAAACTCCTACATGTTATCAGAGCTTCAGTGCTGTAGACTTCTTCCCATATATGAGGGACCAATCTTGGCATGAAAGTTTTGTTGGATGCAAGCAACTTTTTTATTGAACTCATTTTTCATTTTTGCTTTAGAAATCTAGCTTCCACTCTGTTGTAGGAAAGCCAATTTCTAAGTTTTCTAGCCAGGGTCAAAATCTAAACTGGGTATCTTTTATATTTTTGATATCTTGCACGGATTTGAAGAAAATCGCTATACAAAAACCAGCGCGCGTCATTTCCCTCTTGGTTGAAGGTTTAAAAAAATTATTTTTTCATCTTCTGCTTATTGGATCAAAAAAAAATTTATGGGTTTTGTTCTTCACTTCAAAATATTTTTGGGTTTCTATTTTTGTCTACTCATTGTGAATAGATTTTTCATAAATCAAATCATAAGTAAACTTTTTTTGCTAGAAAACCCGTTTCTTGCAAGCAAAATTCAGCTTTTTTGAAAAATTCATAACTTTTGGCCACGACATCTATTTTTGGCATACGATATATCATCGGAAAGCTGAATTCATTCTCTACACAGATTTAAGGTCATTTTTAATCATGGAGGTAGATGTGAACATTGGTTTTTGCATGCACTCAAATTTTTTTCATGCACTAGGTTTACATTTTCTCTGTAGTTTATGCATGTTTTGCATTCTCTAATTTTACAATCATTGAGTATTGTAATAAATGAATTGATATAAAGTTCCATCAAGGGGGGTTTCTTTCATTTCACCTTCATATTGATGACAACTCGCATGAGTTTATCTGGATTCTCCTATTGTTTCTTTTGGCCTCATCTTGCTCATAGTTGGACACATTTTGGTTCACATTGGTTCACACTTCAGATTGAAAGCCTATGGTTATTGATCCACATTGGTTCAGATCCATCTCAGTTTGAGGGGCATGTTTTTATGGTTAATGTTCCAGAATCTTGATGGTACTTGTTCCCATGGAGTAGTTTTAGTCACAGTTTGGCATCGGCATCGAGATAGACGGCTTCTAGATTTTGTCATCATATCATTCCCTCTTATAGGGGGCATCTTTTTCATCTATTGTTGCTTCATAGATTCCAGGGTTGATCTAGTATGTGATTTTTCTAGAGTTCCTTGGCATCAGGTCTGTTGTTGCATTATTATGATTCTGCTATGGTTTCTTGTAAATAGAGGTATCTTTCCTTACTTACCAAATTAAATATTCCAGTGTTACTCCATCAGAGTTCTTCCAGTGCTTCTTTACAATAGGTCATCACATTGAGGGGTTTTTTTCCCACTGGGTTTTCTACTCTTTCATTTTTATTGCATTTGTAAATGGGTACCTAATCAGGCCTTTGTTGATGGGACCCATCATTCCATCTTTGCATCATTTTCATAATAATTTGCTTCTCCCTAAGTTGCACTTATGGGCGGTGTTGGTGTAATTAATTATTTAATTACACTTTGCATAAGTTAACTTAGGTCTTGCATTTAATTTAATTAAGTCCTAGGTTGAATAATTAGATAAATCATTTAATAATGGGGTAATTCTCCCTTCCTTGTTTGTAGGAGACAAAATTTCTTCTAGAAGATGAGTTGTCCTTCTAGAACTTATCTCTATCTTTTTATCATTTCCTAGATAGGGTTCACATGTTGTCACATGTAGTGTGATTTTAACACTTGGAAACATCTTATGCATTTTAGGTTTTCACTCATGCCTATATATTCAAGGCATTATGTACATTTGTAATCATCTCATATTCAATTTGGCATTCTTGCATCTTAATGATAGCATAATATCTCTACCATTTCTCTCTTGTGGAAGTTATTTTTTCTTGTAGGCGATTCTAGGGGTGTTTGAGGAGTTCACCTAAACTCCCACAAAGACCCATTCACCCATGGGCGAATGGGTCCTCATTAAGTTCCTTGAGCTCAACTTGATATTCTTTTGGTGGCATTTCAATCTCCCAAATTCAAATTTCACATGTCAGCTTTCGAGATCTGATAATTGGAAAATTAGATAGGAAGCCTATAAAACCAAGTCTCACATTCATTTTACACTAGCAAGATGAGAAGAAAAGAAGAGAAATTAACATGAGATCAAGCATTCATATTCAAGAGAAAAAAGAAGCATTCAAAAGTGAAATCTTGGAGTAGAAGTTGAGTTTTTTTACAAGTCTTCAAGCTCCTTTTCTTATCAAGATCAAGCATTGTCAAAGAATTGATGATAATTGTCTATAGAGGATCATGATGGATTCTAGGATTTAGGAGATGCACAAGACATTCAACCAAGCCTAATGACTTGTTTCCTAAGTGATTCCATCTTCTAGATCTTTCTAGTTTTAGCCTAAGAAAGTTATAGTCATATTTATGAATTATTAAGGTGATTTGAGATCTCCTAAAGCATGTCTGCATCATTGTGCATGTTCATTTAGGGATCCTATTCTAACACACATAAGTAGGGATTATTTGCATTATTATTGTTAATCTTAGGCACACTTAAAGTTAATATTTCACACACATTTCATGTTTCATATCTATGCTCTTCATCAAGGTTTAATTACCAAGCTTAGGGTTTGACCAAGGAAAACCCCTATCCACCAACAAACAAAATTTTATGTTTCGCATATTTTTCTTAGATCCAGATCTAGGAGTGGAGATATCAAGTTACAAGGAGGAATTGTAGGTTTCAGACATCATTTTTAGATTTAGATTTTTCTAGAAAATTCTACCAAGACCCATTTTCCCTAGGGCGAATGAGACCCTATTCAGCTTGAAAAAACAACAAATTTTGAACTTAGGTGAACAGTATTTATTTATTTTGTATTTTTGGAAACTATATTGGTTCCTTCAGTTTTATGCTAAATCTATTAGATCCACTTTGTAGAGTGAATTTTGAAGTTGTTTTTGATGGAAATAGGATACCATTTAATTAAAATCCTAAACATTATTTCATATCTCCTAAGTCCTTGGAAAGTGTTCCCCAACACTAGGATTAGAAGGATATTAAATTCAAATGAAATTAACATGTAAATTGACATTTGTAATTAATTCTAAATTATAGGAATATGTGGGGATTCCCAAGAAGATCTCCTACAAAATAGGAGCACATGGGGTGCCCACATGGAAGGTGGAACTCACCTTGAGTTCAGTTAATTGTTTTGAGAATAGATAGCACTTTAGTAATGAATGTAAAGATCCTACAAGTTAGGGATTGACATAAATACATGAGTGGAGTTTAGTTTCATTTAGTTATGGTTCAACTATCTTCAGTTGCATGTAGTTAGTTTTAGTTGAATGCTAGTTCACTTTAGTTGACTTGGAATGCATGACTAATGACTTCAGTTGCATGATAGATAACATGTGATACACTTAGTTAAGTGGGGATGATCAATCATTCATAATGTTTGTGTGAATCAATTGAGAGATATTTTCTTGACCAACGATCAGTTAGGATTTTAGTTTGGGGTGCCTAAATTGAGGAGACATTGGATTTGACTTCATGTTACATGATGAAACTCTACTTGCACAAAATAGGCATAAGTTTTTGAGAGGATCTTAAATCTCTTGTAATTTTCAACTCTTTGGAGTTTACAATGTTCACAATTCTCTATTAATTCTAGCAAGTTGAAGAGATTTTTATTAGAGTTTATTGTAGGTTGTGAAGAAGAATTGTTGAAGGAAAATGGAGCATCTCAAGCAAAGGATTGATACAGTGTCATTGTAATCTTTTTCTAAGGTTAAATAATACAAACACTATTGATTATGGTGGTGGATTTTTTTCCCTAAAGGGTTTCTCCACATATATGTTGTGCCACTTCTATCTTCTTGTCTCATTCTTCTACAATCTTCTATCCACTTTTTACAATTGGTAAAATTGATCTAAATAGATAATCATACACAAAGAATTTGTAAGAAAGAATAATTAATTAGATTATAAATCTCATATTTTTATAAATTATTAAGCTACGTAATCACCTCCATTTTCAACATTTGGTATTAGAGCTAACGGTTGGGTAGAGTTTGACACATCTTTCTCTTAA
Source organism: Sequoia sempervirens (assembly GCA_007258455.2). NCBI lineage: Eukaryota > Viridiplantae > Streptophyta > Pinopsida > Cupressales > Cupressaceae > Sequoia > Sequoia sempervirens. The sequence goes on from VDFB02205935.1 coordinate 14,213, forward strand.
AAGTTTGAAGGTTTTTTGGTTGTAGTGGGAGCTTTTACTATTGTGTTATTGCTGATTTTGTAAAAGAAGTGTGTTACAATGAGTTCTAATTCTCATTTAGATATTGAAAGATTCAATGGATCAAGTTATGAGATGTGGAAACTAAAAATGGAGGATCCCCTTGAAGAGAGAGATCAATGGTTAGTTGTTTGTAATGAGACAAAGTCACCTACACTGATGTTAGATGAGGATTGGGCCAAGCTTGATAAAAGGAAAGAGGGACAATAAGATTCTATCTTGTTGATGTTTTTCTCTTGAATGTTTTAGATGAAACTACCACATATAAATTGTGGAAGAGGATAGGTGATATTTATCAAACTAGAAGTCTTACTAATAAGTTGTATCTAAAAAGATAGTTGTATTATTTAAATATGAAAGATGGTGATTCTATTGAAAACCATTTAAATTATTTTAATTTGATTCTAATTCAGTTAGCATAGGTAGATGTAAAGCTAGAAGATGAAGATAAATGCATTTTTTTACGTTGTTCTTTACTAGATTCTTGGGAAAATATAATTGTTGCATATCCTAAGATGGAAAATATAATTCCTACTCTCCTATTAGAGGAGATGAGGAGGAAGTCTAAAACGGGATCCCAAGATGCCTTGTTTGTAATAGGTAGGCCTAAGGAAATGGAATGTCTTCTTTGGAGATAATATCACAACAAAGGTTGTGGGAAAAGGAGAGGCAAAGTTGTGTTTCAATGATGGTAGGGTTAAGACCCTTACTGATGTTTTACATATGCTAGGACTTGCTAGAAATCTACTTTCTATATCTAAGTTCAATGATTTTAGAATGCATGTGACATTTGACAAAGGTGGTTGCGGGTTGGTGAAAGGGAGTATGGTGGCTACTAAAGGATCTCGGATTGGGACTTTGTTTAAGCTGAATACCTCCAATTTGAATAAATTAGCCAATGTAACTGAAGCTGAAAATACATGTATGTTGTGGCACCATATATTGGGCCATATTGGTGAAAAGGGTCTTAGGACCATTCTTAATAAAAAAATTGGTTGATGGTATTCTTGATTATAAAATTGGAAAAAAAATATTTTTGTGAGCATTGTGTGTTTAGAAAGCAATCTAGATCTTCATTTCCTAGTGTAACAAATAAAGCTAAAATATTATTAGAGATTATTCATTTAGATGTAATAGGCCCTGTGGATATTGACTCCACTAGAAAATCTAGATATTATGTCACATTTATCAATGATGTCTCAAGATACACTTGGATCTATTTTATACATAAAAAGTACTTAGAACCTCCGCCCAAAGGCACTAATCTAGCTTAGCACTACTTAACATACTCTTAGCTCTTTCCATTACGGTTCGGTTCATCCTCTCTGCTACTTCATATTGTTGAGGTGTATATGGTGTAGTTTTTTGTCTCATAATTCTTCCATGCTTATAATAATCATCAAATTCCCTAGAACTGTATTCATAGGTTATGGTGAAATTATAAAAGGTTACAAGATTTGGAATCCTCTAACCCAAAAAATTTATTTATCTAGAGATGTGATTTTCAAGGAATTTAGAGATTATTCAGGAGAATAACAACCAAAGGAGAAGGATACTTTTCAAAAAGTGCATTTTGAGATAAATACTAAGAAGCATGAAGATACACATGTTGAAGAACAATTGGACAGATTGGATGAGGAGAGTTCACATAGTTCTTCTGAGATAGATGCTCATGATGAGCATATTGAGGAACAAGTAGAAACCCCTTTGAGAAGATCCACAAGACAATGAAATCTCATTGATAGGTATAGCCCACCTAATTTCTATTGTATATTTTCTTTGATGATTACTAATGATGAACCTAGATCATTTAGGGAAGTTGTTTCTTCAGATGATAACAAGCTTTGGTCACAAGCTATGCATAAGGAAATGGAATCCTTGGATACTTGTGACACATGAGATCTTGAGAGATTTTCCAAAGGAAGAAAGGCCATTGGTTGTAAATGGATCTTTAAAAAAAAAATTGAGTAGATGGTAATCTCGAAAGGTACAAGGCTAGATTAGTAGCCAAGGGCTACTCCTAGAGAGAGGAATTTGACTTTAATGAAATCTTCTCTCTTGTTGCTAAATTAACTTCTATTATATTCTTTTTATCTATTGTTGCTACTTATGATTTTAAGATAGAGAAAATGGATGTGGAAACTACTTTTTTGCATGGGAATCTTGATTAGGAGATTTATATGAGGCAACCTAATGGTTTTGTTGTAAAAGGAAAAGAAGAATTGGTTTACAGGTTAAAGAGATCTTTATATGGATTGAAACAGTCACCTAGAATGTGGTACCAAAATTTTGATGCTTTTGCATTGAAAATTGGATATGTTAGGAGTGAGGAAGATCATTGTGTTTACATAAAATGTATTGATGATCATATTTTAATTATTATCTTGTATGTTGATGACATGTTGTTTATTGGTAACAACAAGGTAATGATCAAATAATTGAAAGAACAACTCTCGAACACATTTGAGATGAAATATCTAGGGGCTAAAAAATATATCCTTGGTATGGAGATCAACAGAGATAGAGGTAATAGATAGCTTTGCTTAAGTCAAAGCAACTATGTTGATACTATTTTGAAACGGTTTAACATGTAGAAGAGTAAACCAATTAATATTCCTTTAGAAGTTGGCACAAAGTTAAGTTTAGACATGAGTCCTAAATTTGATTTTGATTATGAGGAAATGTCTAAAATTCCATATGCTAGTGCAGTTGGTAGTTTAATGTATACAATGGTCTATACGAGACCAGATATAGCCCAAGCAGTGGGAGTTCTGAGTAGGTTTATGTATAACCCTAGTAAAGAAAATTAGACTTATTTTAAGAGGGTGTTTAGATATTTACGAGGTACTTCTGATTAGTGTTTGGTTTATCATGGTGTTAATGACATTGATATTATTCATAAATCATTGAACATACGGGGTTTTGTTGATTCAGATTGGGCAGGAGACCTGGATAGTTGAAGGTTGAAAAGTGGCTATGTGTTTACTTTGTTTGGAGTTGTGGTTAGTTGGATGAGTAAGAGGCAGCCCACGATTTCTTTGTCCACCATAGAAGAAGAGTATATGGCTGCTACCATGCTTCTAAAGAGGTAGTTTGGTTACAAAGACTTGGGAAAGGTATTGGTTTTAATTGCAAGAAAATTAAACTTGAATGTGATAGTCAAGGTGCTATTTGTTTAGCCAAAAATCCTATGTATCATTCTTGTAATAAGAATTTTGATGTTTAGTAGCACTTTATGTGAGAAATGGTTGAGAGTGGGAAGGTATTGATTGATAAAGTTGACACTTTGATCAATGCTATAGATTATCTTACAAAACCAATTCCTCCAGATAGGTTCTCTTGGTATTGAAGGCCATTGGCCTTGATTCCTATACTTGGTTTATAATAATTATTACTCATTTAGAATAATTGTAATGTATAACTTCAAGTGGGAGAATGTTGAAAATAGGATGCCATTTAATTGCAATACTAAACATTATTTCATCTATCTCCTAAGTCCTTGGAAAGTGTTCCCCAACACTAGGATTAGAAAGAGATTAAATTCAAATGAAATGAACATGTAAATTGACATTTGTAATTAATTCTAAATGATAGGAACATGTGGGGATGCCCAACAAGAGCTCCTACAAAATAGGAGCACATGGGGAGACCACATGGAAGGTGGAACTCACCTTGAGTTCAATTAATTGTTTGGAGAATAGATAACACTTCAATAATGAATGTAAAGATCCTACAAGTTAGGGATTGACATTTACATGAGTGGAGTTGAGTTACATTCAGTTCAATTTAATTTAGTTATGGTTCAGTTATGCTCAATTGCATGTAGTTAGCTTCATTTGAATGCTAGTTGACTTCAGTTGACTTGGAATGCATGATTAATGACTTCAGTTGCATGACAGATAATAGGTGATACATTTAGTTAAGTGGGGATGATCAATCATGCATAATATTTGTGTGAATTGATGGAGAGATATTTTCTTGGCCAACGATCAATTAGGAGTTTAGTTTGGGGTACCTAAATTGAGGAGACATTGGATTTGACTTCATGTTACATGATGAAACTCTACTTGCACAAAATAGACATAGGTTTTTGAGAGGACCTTAAAGCTCTTGTAATTTTCAACACTTTGGAGTTTACAATGTTCACAATTGTTTATTAATTGCAGCAAGTTGAAGAGAGTTTTATCATAGTTTATTGCAGGTTGTGAAGAAGAATTGTTGAAGGAAGAAAAAGCATCTCAAGCAAAGGATTGATACAGTGTTATTGTAATCTTGTTATAAGGTTAAATAATACAAGCACTATTGATTTTGGAGGTAGAGTTTTTTCATGAAAGGGTTTCTCCATGTATATGTTGTGTCGCTTCTATCTTCTTGTCTCATTCTTCTACAATCTTCTATCTACTTTCTACAATTGGTAAAATTGATGTAAACAGATAATCATACACAAAGAATTTGTAAGAATGAATATTAATTATAGTTTTACAAAGTATTAAGCTACATAATCACCTCCATTTTCAATATTTTTTCTATTTTTAATCTTTCTCCCCAAAGTGTTGTTTAGCCTAAACCCCCATCCTTACATAAAAGGGAAATTTACAGATTCACACCTTGATTTGAGTCACCTTTTGGTTGATAGTCATTTCATTGTTTTTATCTCATTTCCTAATGAAATGAGGAAAAATATGACCCCTTTTCCCTCTTTGGATCCACTTTTCCATTTTGGTAAACCCTAGGGACACTCCTATTTTTCACCTTTTCACTTATGTACCCTAAATTGTGTACCATCAATATTGTAGCATAAGACCTATACCAATACCCTAAATTGTAAACCCTATACCATGTAATGTATCCTAAACCTTATACAATAAATCTTTTACCCTAAACCTTAAACCCTAAGCCCTATATCCTAAACCTTATACCCTATGTACTCTAAACCTTATACCATCAATCTTGTACCATAAACCTTATAGCAACAGCCTAAACCTTATATCCTATACCCTATACTCTATGTACCCTAAACAATCTAACATCAATAGTGTACCATAAACCCTATACCAACACCCTAAACCATAAACCTTATACCCTCTATCATAAACCCTATATCCTATACCTAGATGGGGAAAGAGAGGGGTGAGATAGATATCGGGGGATATGGATAGTCCTAATGAAGCTTGAAACCTGATGCAATCTTCTTTGGAATAATAAAGGTAGCTACTAGTACTCCTCATATGCCACCAATATCATTAGAATCTTGCAATATGGAGGAACATATAGATGAGAGACCTCAAAAACTATAGATAATATTGTCACCGATTCTGAGGTATTGCTTCAAGATCATGTTTCTAGTTCTAAGGTTATGATCTCACAAAATAATATACCTAGGTCCTTAGAGAAACAATAACAAAAAAATCATGTGTTCAATTCTTCCATTGTATCACCCACAACTAAATTGTTGGGTAATGGAATTGGAGGTGGTATTGGCCTCAAATGATTATGATACAAGTTTGAAGCATTGATTTTATTTTGTCTCAGGGTAACTGCACCAAGATGGTTCCCAAAAAAGGGGCTTAAGTGGCCACTTTTTTTCTAAAATCAAGAATTACTGACCTTGGACGTGAAATTGAGGATAGCTACACTCAAAAATTTTAGATGGAACAAAAACAAGGATCGTAGTGCTCCGAGTCTACTTTCTAAAATACTAATTTATTTTGAAAATGGTTGAGATTAAAGAATTCCAAAAGAGGGACACACACAAATTTGCTGTTGTTTACGTCAGAAAAACATAACATAGCAATTCTTGTGTGACCCGAGCACAGTGAACTTTTTTGTAGTATTTTTAAAATCGCTCCAGTCAAAAGTTAGATAATAGTATGTAGTAGGGACTGGATTTTTTCTGATAATTTTTTAATGAATATTTGATTTTTTATTAATTTTCTAAGTGGGCACTTCCTAAAAAGTAGAATTTTGGCCGTGCTCCCCTAAATTTTTTTGAAACTAATAGATTT
>VDFB02205937.1:0-12457 GCA_007258455.2 Sequoia sempervirens
TCGCGAATTCTTATGACTTTTGAGAGCACTTTGTCTTGAATCTTCGATATTTTGCTAATCATTATCTTAGGCTATACTTGCACAAATTTACGAAAAATCTGAGGGCAATTATACTACACAAGCAAAATGGAGAAGGGCAATCAAGATGAATCATGGAAATACGTTCGAAATTGGTGATATTGTTCTAGTTTTGTTTACATTTTATCTTTCCTATGTTCTTTGTTGCTTAACGAATGAATTTGCATTTTAGATTTAATATTGCATGCATGTTTGCTTCTAATGATCTTTATTTTCTATTGTGCACTCTTCTATGGCATTACATTAATAAATTCTCCTCTTATGCAGTCTTCATTTCCCTATAAATTGTGGCCTCCTTGTACAAATTAGCTATTGATCACCATAGTGAAACAAATTTAACATTTTGAAATGGTTAAAAATTATTATTATTTTTATTTGTATAAGTATAATTATTATGGGTTAATTTCTCCTCTCCTCTTCCTAATAAGGTTCTATTTTACAAGCCTCATATATAAATGTTAGGTTCTAACTTCTAAAATTGAATAGTACAACTTAATCTCATTAGACAATGCCCCTAGCATCAATGTAAATTTCAACTTTTTTATCTAATCAAACCATGTTTACATTGAATGAATTTGATACCTTTATCCTGATACTTGAACTAAGATATCTTGGCTCTAATTTTAGTCATTTTATCTAAAAATTATTGGTGACATATCCATTCGTGTTTAGTTTTAATCATTTATTATTGAAATTAATTATTACAAGGAGATTCTTAAAGATTGTATTCCATCCCCACCATTTTTTATTCTTAATATTTGACATTTTCTTTCAACTTAAAGTCTAAATTTTATCCTTAATGCTATACATACTTTTCTAGGATAACACATATTCATTATATTTCATTGAATGTGTTTAGGCATAGAAGAAAAACCTTCAATATATCTTTAAGATAACTTTGATACTATCAAGATAATCCCACCTTTCATTGCATTAATATCAAGGTTAACTAACCCTTCCTCTTTACATGCTTTTCAATTAGAGTATCCTCTAGTAAAATAGAAACATTAATAGTGTGGTTATCAAAGAGTGTCTAGGGATGCACACATCACTATTATTAATAAATTATAAGATTGTAAGAAATGTTTATGGAAGAAATAACTATCTAATAGAGAATATAATGTATTAGTACATATCTAACTATTACATATTTTAAATAAAGCCCCTTTAAAATCTATCTTATTGCCATTTAATGAGTCAACTAGGTTCAAAATTATTTTCATCTTATTCCCCCAAAATTCATCACCTTTACAACAAAACTTGATTCCATCTAATTTATCTTATTTATTCTCAAATCATATTAAAATCACCACCTTAAACTCTAAGAAATATTTGGTAACTTATTTATTTTATCTTCATTTAGAAAGGGGTGTGAAGGGGATTTAGAACCTTTTAAAGTTTCTTTCAAAATAACTAGGAAAATTTTATTCATTTCCTTTCTTGTTGCTTTTAGGATTAAAGTGTTATGAATTTTGTGCCTTCATTCTTAAAAATTCTTATATCAACTCATTTAGCATTTCCATGATCTTTTTATATGGGAAAGGTCAACATACAATGAGGTAGACACTTTCCATTTTTTTTATTCCTTAATTAGTTCTTTCTAGGGAAACTTTTAGTCTTTTTGAACACCTTACAAAAATATGATAAATGTGTGATTATTTTTCTTTCCACTCTATAAATTTTTCATGTGCTTGGATATATAATTGAGATGATTCACTCATAATGTACAATGATAAAAATTTAGTATATATGAAAGAAATATTTTTGAGACATGTCAAACTACCATTCTACATAACTCTCACATGGAAATAAGAATATTATTTTATTTTAACTAAAGAAATTGTGTGTACTCTATCTTGAAAATTACTAATTAATTTTGGATTATATACTTATAATTTAAAATAAGAGCATCCTTTGTAACATGGAATAGATAGGTTAATTTTAATGAAATAAAATATGTTTTTATATTAAGAAAAAATTACAAATATATGGAACTCATACATTGAGAAATTGACTAAGATGTAACTATGTATGAGAATTAAGATGCTCGAATAATTTATATACCTTCTTTCAATAATTAATATTAGAAATTAATGCTTGGCTCATATTGTATACCCACCTCCCAATGGTCTTGGAATGGATGCATTTAGATGGAGAAGGATTTCAAAAGGCTCATGGTACTTGTGGACCCCTCAAAGGCATGATATATAACACATGAACTTTATTTATGAAATTTGGTCTTTAGTTGTTGGCTTCTAGTATGAATGTTATGTATAAGGTGGAATTCTTAGTTGAGATTCTCAATCTTCCATTATTGGTTTCTAGTGTGATTATACAATATGCTCGCCAAACTGTATTAATTTCTAATGTTAATTATTCAAAGAAGGTTTTGTTTCATAAGAAGAGACCTATGTTCACATATTACAAGGCATGTTATTATCCACAATGCATGACACTTCTTCACATCTCTACCAAGTTCTAAACAGATACAGATCTACCATTTCCATGGAGGAGATTGATGATTTAAAAAGAAAATATCATACCATTTCTTTCTTGAGAAGTCATGTTTGCATTCATGATTTGCAACTTCCATCCTCATCCAAAAAGAATTTTTTTTATCGTTATGTGCCTGATATTAACAAATCAAAACCTTCATTTGAGCATGATCATCAACACAAAGGTAAACGAGTGGAAACAAAAGAAAGCTTGGTTAATGGCTTTCAGCATGTTGGTGGAAAATATGCATCTTTTTGAAAGTGGCTTCCTAGCTTATCAGTCTTATGTTTAGTAAGGTTTTGTAATCTCCACTGTGTTATGTATTCGGGTCACTGGTATATCTAGTATGATGTCTTCTTTTGGGTATTTTGGGTGCATAAGAGAATGTGCATATGTATTGATGTATTCAACCAATATGCTTTTGTAACATTGTTATCAGACAATTGGTCATTTGTACTAGGACCTCACTGGTCTTTTTTATATTTTGTAAAATTTGTTACTCGAATTGCAACTAGGGGTTTTCTTGCTAGTTCTTTCCCACCAGTATGTCCGCCTAAACTAGCTATATGTAAAATATTATATATAAATAAAATTATAAGTGGTCTCCCACTTTTGATTAAAAAAAAAGTTCTTGTAAATGTCCACATTTTTTTCCTTGACACAGTTGCTATTTCTTAAAATATTTCTTATGATTTTTCATAATGTTGGTCAATACTTTACTGCAAATATTCTATAGTCATGCTCTTAAATGTCATAAGAATATGTCATAAGAGGGTTTCATCTTATAAATCTATAATAATATTATATGCATTTAGAATATATTAGACACCTCCCTTGAAGCATTCAACAAATGACAAATAACTACCAACACAAAGTGAGATGCCTCATTTCCTAATATGAGGACAAAATAATAAATCAAAATATTAGGATGCAAGGTTGACCCACCTTTCCCAATACTTGGCTAAGTTTATCATCTATTGAGGAGTGGATCCCAACAACAATTGTGCTTAGTGCTTACTACTAATCCAAGGAATACCTATTCATTTTTTCTTTATTGTATGCCTAATGACTCCTCATCTCAAGTTAAATTATGGGAATGGATTTTTATGCCCATACAATAGATCATTATCTAATGCAATCATGAAAGTTTTACTTCCATATAAAATACTTTACATATTGGTGTCCAATTAGATGGAACAATCCCTATTGCATGAATCGAAGGTTTTCCATGAAGGAGTTTATAATAAGAAATGTATTCCCTGTCATAACATGGAATAACAAGTGAAGTTAAATAGGGCTTGATTCTAGATAAGAAAATAATAGTTCCCAAAGGATCTCATTGAATAATAACAAAACCTTTAATAGAAAATTTAGGAAGAGTGAGATTAGAAGTATAAACAAAAATACATTTTAGGAATTAATGACTACAAATATTAAGATTAAAAAACCATTTGCAATCAATGTATACTTAATGCTCATATAGGCTTAGTACCAAAAATGATTAGAAGATAAATAATCTTCTATTAAACCACATTGAAATGAAGTTTAGATGGAAGAAATGTAATCTCCATAATGTTAGTATATAATACACCCAATTTGGGCAACTATTTCAATAGGCTTAGTAGAAGAGGGAATATGGATCTTTTGTATAGAATTATGAAAAAAACTCATGATATTAAGGTGAAGTTTAAATAATATCCCAAAGAGAAATATTATACTAAAGTTATTTTATACTATTATACTCTTTAGTGTTCTTAAAGGAATACAAGAAGTCAACATGAAATATTGGGATTAGATAAAGGAAGAGGAACAATCTTAGTGTTGGTTTGTTAGTTTCACCAAGTGTTATAGGTATTCATTACTGCATAAAATTTAAAAATAAGAGTTTCAAGTATAATAATCAACAAAATAAAGGTTGAAATAAGATGGGTCAACAAGGGATAATTCCTAGGTTCGTTAGGTATACCTACCTAGATCATGAAAACTAAAGAAGACGATGGGATGAAGTAAAATACCAACACAAAGTTTTAGAAAATCAAGGATTGATCATTGTGCATCATTATAGAAAGCTCTATTCCATTATATCTAGTTGTGGAATTTGTATAGGCAACTTTTAAATTTTAAAAAATGTAAGAGTTGATTTAATTTACTATAATATCCAAGAAATTTATAAAAATAAGAGTAATAAAATAATTATTAAATATTACCTTTAAATGAGTAAATATAACCATATTTTCACATGGTGGATTTTATATTATCTATAAGATTTTAGGTAATAGAAAAAATATGTACAAAGATTAAATCAAGTCATTTTCTCCTATTCTTTCATTGTTTCTTTCTTTTTGTACTAGGGTTAAATCTTCATCTAGGTTTGTTGTGTACTTATAAGAAACCTTTGTTCCTTAGTATCATGTTCTTGTACATTGTATGGTAAATTTCATGATAAATATTATGTGCATGTGTCCCTTCCTCCTATAAGATTTTGTTTATAATGGATATGAGGAAGTTTATTTCTAATTTTTTGGTTTCCTCCTTATCAAAATATTTCTTCAATAATTTAGAAATCATATTTACAAGCTTATATCATCTCTCTCATTTTCTTGTTGTAGGCAATAAATCTTAGGTGCAACCTTTATCAATATTTTTTACTTCCCTATGACTAAATGGCTACAAGGATGTGAATATGATATGGTGGAAAAAACCAAGATACAAGTTGGTTTAGTTCTCATAAACTCTCTAAAATATAATTGAATTCCTACATCCTAACTAGAAATACCATGAGCGGTTTAGATCCCATTTTAGACAAAAAATATTCTTATACTGATCACTAGTTCACTTGGACCAACTAAAGAGATGGTGAACTAAGGGAAACGTAGTTTTATTGATAGATTAAAACTTAGTTATTTCTCTTTCCATTGTCCCCTCTCCACAAAACACCCTTATCTAAGTAGATTCTATTAAACCTATCTCACATATCACCTCGCAATTCTTTAAACTTTTCAAACTTCTTATTCCTCATACCTAATAATCTATCCTTCAAGCTCAACACTTCCCACCTCAATCAAATTGATCACCTTGCTTCCCTAATATCCCTTTGGTTGATGTTCCTAGACCTCATCAAAATGGTAAGTGGATACAATTGTGGAATGATGTGATTAAATCTATTGCACTACCTTACTATGATCTTACAATAAGAATATGGCTAGAAAGAGATCTAGAATGGAAAAAAAATATGGATCCAAATACAAAAAAAAAACTTGTTTTGGCTTTAGCACTTACTAATAAATTTTCTACAATGAGTGGTTGCTTTCGTTGAAATAAAACTTAGAAGATTTGAACTTAATTGTGGTAGAGGATCTCAATTAAGAGATAGGCTACATTGGATGAAAGGATATAAGGGATACAAATTATTTTTTAGTTATCTCAAACATATTTACATTCTCAAGAGTGGATAATATCTATCGTTGATCAAGAGAGGTAGTTCCATGACAACTCTAATGATATTAAATCCATTTTCCTCCAACATTACAAATAATTTTTAATTGATCTAGTTGAAGGAGATCCATGTCAAGATATAGTGAAAAATTATGGGCATAACAATTATATATTTTTTAACATATATAAAATGTATGGCTGAATTAGTGAGATATTTATAACCTGTATGCAATATGAATTCAAACTTTATTAGATTTGATTCTTAATAAAAAAAATTTAACGATTCAATTTATAGATTTATGCAATCTATAAGTTTAAATAGTTTGATGGTATCTAAACTTTATACATATAAAAATATGATAAATGTCTGATTATTTTGCTTTCCAATCTATAATTTTTTGATGTTCTTGGCTATATAATTGAGATGATTAACTCATATTGTAATGATAAAATTCATCCTCATATGGAGAATTTTATATTATCTTCCATTAAAGTCATCCTCTTTATGAGATTCTTATGGAATATTGATATTCTAGTGTGAATTCTTAATTTTAGACATATCTTAACTAGATAAATTTAGGTTCAATGAAAGCAATAGAACTTTTTTTCACTTACATAATCCTATTTTGAAGTTCATTTATGTTAACAACTATTAAATGAAATATTTTTTATCCCAATTATTTTTCAAATAATTTTTATACTAATCTTTGTATTCTTATTCTTTCTTTCATTGTTTCATTTAAAATTTGAACCATTTAAGGATGCTATGTTATAGATTATAGTTGTCTTCCAATTCTTTTTAAATTGTTAATGGTGTAGAAAATATTATTGATAAGGTAGATGAATTATTACAACTATTTTAGATTTGTATTCCCTTTATCTAAGATATATTATTTACCAAAGTCCCATTGCTCTTTTAGGTGTACTGTATATATATATAAAACATGGAAAATGCATATCATGTTCCACCTGTACCAGATTCTTTGTTTGCAAATACTAGTAATGAGATTAAAAAATTGAGAGATTCATTAGCACAGGGTACAAACCCGGGGATATATAGTGAACCATGCATGTTAATATTGCATAGTCTAGAAAACTAAAAGATGAACTTGAGAGGACTAGTGCATATTCCCGGATAGGTAGGCTGCTATTCTTTCACGCATGCAGGAAGAAGTACATGGTGACATTCCCCTTAAACAAATACAAGATAGTGTCACCAAATAAATGATAAAAGCCACTTGTTTTCCATTTTATCAAAATGTGCATAAGGTTAGGGGATACCAGGTCACTAGATGTGTCGATCATGCTATGTCCTCATTGATCTACCCATGATTTCTCGTAGCACATGGTCTATACCCAAATAATGACCAAATTCCATTGTATTTTGTTGGGTTGTATGTTGAGGGTCCGGCTTTGGGCCTCAGAAGTTAACTACCTAGACATTCCACCATATGCTGGTCGGGGCATGGCAGGATTGCTGATAGGCCCACCTATTGTCGAGAAGATAGACCACCCCCAGTATTTAGGGTATTGGTTGGTGAGAGGTCTCCTACTCTCACCCCAGCTCTAGCCCCCATAGCAGATGAGGTTGTCGTTGCTTCCCAAAAGGAAGCAATTGACACTGTAGGTGACATTGCGGCTTCCACCACTAAGATATATGATGATCGTGTAGGTTAGTATTTGATGTCTAGACATTCCTGATCCACACCATTTTCAACACAGTGGACCACCATGGATCCTTTTACAGTGGTTAGCATCCCTACTCCTACACAGCTTGATGTACTTACAAGAGATATGGCACGCATGACTCTGCATTATTTGGTTGAGGACCTGTTGGAGGCATATACCCACATTACATTAGACAATGGGATCAGTATAGAGAATGTTAGATATCATTTGAGATGCAGAGGTCGTTCAGTTATAGGATCCCATCACTCTCAGCTGAGCACTAGTGTGCATCAAGATCCACCTACAGTTCATTCGGCAGTTGCACAGACTATGGGTTTTACTTATATGTTGATTGGTTCTGGTTCATCATCATCGATGCCATCTCACCTTCATAGTCCTCTACATTCATCATTTATGGCACGACATGGGATAGATCAGATGGATGCAGATGTTGATTCGTCACTTGACCATTTGGTGGATATGGTGGAGGCGACTGTTACAAAGGACTTAGGTCATCCGATATTAGATGATGTGCATGTATGTGTGCATGTGCATGTTTCAATTCTTTTTTTATTATTTTAAAAAAAATTTAACTAGATATTCATGTAAGTTGATATATATATGTATATATATTGTTACAGGTGGACATACCTCATATCACTCCTAGCCTTGGTCCAGATCATGTGCATGATCGATGTGACTCTGTGGATGAATCTACTACCAATGGACATGTGAGTTTTACATTTTTATATAATCACACATGTATATGTACATGCAATATTTATGTATGCATAGATCTAGATTGATATTTAAAAATACAAGTTCAGTTAAAAATAACTTTCATAAAATTCATTTAATATAAATTATATGTATTTAACACATCTTGTACACAATTTTATTTGTAGAATCAGCACATCCATCAGAGTAGGACCGTTCTCATTTAGATGGCCATTTGTCTAGGAGTAGACATTCATATTAGGCCATGCACTCTAGATTTATGATCTTGACCACATGTATTTGATTATATGATGATCTTTAATAGTATTTGATATTTGATGATTTCTAACTTACATTTGCTTATATGATATACATACATTTGCTTATTTGATCTTTAGTATTCAACATTTGATGATCTTTTAATTTACATTTTTCTTATATGATATATGTACATACTCTTGTTTTCAGCATATGATATATACATAAATTTGTCTGCTGCTTCATCTATGTGTTATGTTTATGTGTATTGAATCCCTTTTACATGTATGCATGTGTTTGCTTATGGTTTAAACATGTTTACACATAATATATGTATGCATTTAACTTTAAATATTCAATATACATACATGTTTTTTTCTTATTTTATGATCTCTTACAACTTACATTTCTAAATTTATATTCAATGTATACGTTTTGATCATACAGTAGAATTTTAGGGAAATCAGTAGCACTTTATAATTAAAGTTCATTCATGTTGATCACAATAAATATTTTTAAAATGACTTAAGCAACATGAACCATTGAGGTTTAGAACAAAGATATAATCTTTTTTGACAAAGTAACTTGAAATTCAATTCAAATATAATTAAGAAAATTCAATTCAAATTATATCGAGCTGTTATCGTTTTTTGACAAAAGTAACTTGAAATTCAATTCAAATATAATTAAGAAAATTCAATTCAAATTATACCTCTAATATAAATTTTTTGACTTTAACAAATTCTAAAATTGCACTAGATATGTTGTGCATACAATGAATTAAATAATAACAAACTCCACAATGAAATAACGTTTGTTTCCATGATTTCAGGTAAACTGGATCTAGTTATTCCCGTAATACCACTTCAGGCAATTTTTTCCCATCCTGCATATGCATATAAATAGAAGCTTATTTTTCATTATTTTGGATATCAAATTGCAAGATTAATTGTCATTTATATCACTTGGGGCGCAGATTTTGGAGAACTTTTTGCACATTTATCAAGGAGGCAAATATTGGAGCTCAACAACTTTTCATTTTTATCAATCAAGGAAAATTTTGGAGGATAATTTAACTAAGTTGGTAGAGGACTTGTTTTGAGTCATCTTTAAGTCGAAGAAGAAAATGGGACAACAAAGAAAAAGAAAAAATGCGTCTCAATGAAAATTGTCAAAAGAAGAAGAACATAAGAGGCGTGAACAAAGAGCAGGAAAAGAATTATCATAGAAAGAAACAAGGTACATCTTACAGCTATATATCTACTCAAGTGTGTTTGGGACTTTACTTTGAAAAAAACATGAGTATTCAATTGATGGGATGGAATCCATAATTTTTGCATTATTCCACCCAATAATTTGGTTAGTACACCTAAACATAAATTTGTATGTGCATACATTTTGCATTGGATTTCTTATTAAAATTAGAAATGTTTAATGTATGACCATTTTTCAACTTACAATACCCCAACTTAAAATGTACTCTTAAACTAAAATATTGTACATTAAATCCTTCCCTACAAACCTTACACTTATCTTTTACCAATACCTTGGTTTAATGTTTTTGTCATCACATTATCATTGTTGAGTATTGCATATACACAATTTTCTCTTTACTTTGTTCATGAAGATGATAGTGTACTTCAATACATGCTTAGTTCTCCAATGAAACCTTAAATTTTGTGTCCCTCACTATGCCACTTTGATTTTCATAATTTTTTCAACCACATTAATTATTTAATGGCTTTGAAAATTCCTATATATTCTAACTTTGCACTTTGAAAGAAACCATTATTTTTTCTTAATTATTCATGAAACTGCACCTTCATGTACAATGGAGTAGCATTCTAATGTTGATATTTGGTGATCAATATCCCCTATCCAATCTACATTACAACATCTAATTAGCTTAATATTTTTCTAAACTCCCATTGAATTTAATCTAATGATCAATAGTTCCTTTAAAATATTTTTTAAATATTTTAATAAATGCCCAATTCTAACTCAAGCTATATGGTGCCAAGGAATAATAGTTATATATGATAGATTATTCTTTAAATTATGTCTTAACACACATTTGTTTTGAAGGTTTCTAACCATCATTGCACTTGAATGACTATAAATAATTTTAAATGTCCTCAAGTCATCTTGGTCATGCAAGTTGCAATGTTTATCTAATCCTTGACTCCAATTCCTTAATCCAATTCTTTTTGTTTCAATATTTGTGTTTGGTTTTAGTTGATTATTTGGGTTGTGTTTTATGTCCCATAAATTTTTAACTTTTTTCATCTTAGCACATATTGGAAATTTATTTGAAACCTTGAAACATATTATAGCCCAATTTTGTTGGGGTTCCTTTGCTATATCACTAGCCTAAAAGTTTTAAGTCACTTGTATGCATAATCCTCAAACTTTGATGCTTGGCATGGAATTTGACCTATGTGTATCCTATCCTTGGCTATGCATTTATGGATTTGTTTTCATACATGTGCATGTAGTTGTTTTGCGTCTTTGGTCTTTTCTTTTCATCACTTCAATGTTCTCAAATTATTTTTATGTTTTATGCTCTAGGGATTCCTCAAGCTGGAGTCAAGCCAAATCTAGATATTGAATCAAATGAATCCATTGAAGAACACATGGACCTTGAAGTTAGGGAGGAGACCCAAGTTCAAGCAATGCTTGTTGGAGAGGGGTCAAGATCACTTCCTTCTACTGGTATGGATGAGCATATAAAACTAGCACAAACTTCTCTCACTTATAGCATCATGTTTTATCAATTTGTTTAGCATACATAAACTTCCTTATATGTAACATCATCTCACTTTTTTGCAAAATATTTTGTGACATGTAGAAAGGGGTCAACAAGTAGGAATTTCTCATGCTGAAGTTGAGCCAAATCTAGATATTGGATTAAATGAATCTATTGAAGAACAAATGAACCTTGAAGATAGGGAGGAGGCTCGAATTCAAACAATACATGTTGGAGAGGGTGGGATCTTCCCTCCTACTAGTATGGATGAGCATATAAAACCATTTGAGAAGGTAAGGAAACAAATTTCTCATGAAATTTAGATCATTTACTTGAAATAGATATGGGCTTGAAATGTATGCAGCGACCTTATAATAAGAGAAGAGGTCGATGACTAAATCGTAAATGGAATGATCAATCATCATTTCAATCATCTTGATACACTTGAAAAAACCCAATTGTTATCACATTTACTTCTTCGTGATGAGCTCAAAGAGTCATTACAATTGTTGGGTGTACATTCGGCATCAAATAAGAAGAAACACATGGGATTACAAAAGGACATTGTTCAAAATTTTAAAAATGGTTTAGATTCCATTGGAAAAGGATCTCGATCAGTGGATAAGGCCACTACAAGAAGGGTGATGTTGACATCTATTGTACATCAAGATATAGAAGAAAAAGAAAAATGTCTGCACTTTCAACTGAAATTGGTTATAGTAGAACCACATTGATAAAATATGAGAAAAAGAGATTTTTTTTGGATGAGAGTTTAGAAGGCAATTGGGCAATTATGTGTAGAGCTCCCCATTCTTACAGGATTGAAGATGTTGTTAGGAACTTGGTCTCAAGTTTTTGGCATGATCAGACTCATCCATCATCAAATACTAGAGATGTTATGAGACACATGATTGGACCTAGTATTTATGAAAATTATATCAAACATTGGCTAGACATAACACAATTTGAGATGTATATGAACTTTTGTAATGCATATCCTCATATAAAGATTGGGAAAATAATGTTTCAAAGGTTAAAGCCATATTATGTGAAGATAAA